>JAJEJO010003551.1:187055-307940 GCA_020662805.1 Glaucomys volans
TCCCCTTCCTTCCCCTCCTCCCCCTCCTCCTCCATACTAGGGATTGAACTCAGGAGTGATTTACTTCTAAGCTACATCTCAATCCTTTTAATTTTATTTCAAGGCAGAAGCCTACTTTGTTGCCTAGGTTGGGCTTGAACTTGAGGTCCTTTTTTTGCCTCAGATTCCCAAGTCTCTGAGATTATAGGCATGGGCCACTGTGTCCAGCAACCTTTTCTTTATAAAGTATCCTGCCTCAGGCATTTTGTTATAATGATAGAAAACAAACTAAGAATCTATCTACTATTGTATTTTATTACTATTTTCTTTATGTTAGCTCTATTCTTTTTAAATGTTGTTATTGAAAGTAAATATATGTGCATAAAACATGGCATAACTATCACCTGTCAAGAAAGGACACTGCTAGGGAACCATCTCAGTTATTATCCCTCCCTTCTTTCCAAATGCAATGGCTTTTCTTTTTTGTGGTGCTGGGGATCGAATTCAGGGCCTATGTGCTTGCAAGGTAAGCACTCTACCAGTTGAGCTATATCCCCAGCCTTGCAATGACTTTTTAACATCCATAATGAAACTATGCTTGTTTGTGAACTTTATAGAAATGTAATCTTATGGTTCATTTTCTTTGGCATCTGGTCTCTTCAGTTTAACCTATGTGAGGTTCAGTTCAGTTGCAGTGTGTAATTGTAGCTCATTAATCTTCATTCCTATATACTATCCTACTGTCTGGCTATACCACAGTTTATGAATTGCATTGTTGAATAGATGTTTGGATTTTTCCTATTTGGGGATACAAATAATGCTGCTACACACAGCCTTGATTATATGTAGTATGTAAGTGCCTGAATATATGTTGAGTGTATACCTGGCAAAAACTTATAGGTCATGGGGAATTAATATATTCTGTTCACTTTTAATGATAATCTCATACTTTTTCCAAGTTTTTCTTAAACCAATTTACATTCCCAACAACTGTGTAGAAGTGTTCCTGTTGCTTTACATCTTCAGAAACAATTGTTATTGTTAGTCTTTTAAAATGACTGTTCTGCATCCTTCTGGCATGTGTGTAGTATATCTTTTGTTTTATACACGTCCATGATGATAATAACATCTTTTCTTATTCTTATTGGCCAGGTAGAATCTTATTATGAAGAATTTTTCAAGTTTCTTATCCATTTTCTCAATTTATGCTTTTATGCTTGTATAAATTTGTTTAAAATGGAAACTTTATATCATAACTGTAAATGGAAAATCAGTATCACATGCCAAAAAAAATTGAGGATGACTATTAAAACAAATGAAATTCCAGTATAACTCATTCCTAGTAGTTGGACAGGTTTTATTTTTGTTTTCATTTTGCTAACAAGGAAAAGGAAGTACTTCACACTATCAGATATGCTCAAAGTAAGATAAGAAGTCAATGGCAGAACTAGATCTGGCTCAGAGTACCCCCCTTCAATAACTTAGGAAAATGGTAGAGAGGAGGGTCAGATCAAAAGCTGAAAGGGAACTCTCCTTGAGCTGTCCCCTGGGTTTAGTAGTCAACATCAGAAGTCATTTGTGCCAGGCACTGGAGTAGCCACATCACATAGGCTACCTCATTTACTCTGCACATTGTCCTTTAAGTTGGGTTCTCCAACTTTAGAATATGGCAGAGCTCTAGCCTTTTCATCTATTCTGGGTCAGAAGAAGAAAGAGGAAGAGAGCAAAAGGTCATACCTCCCAGATGAACCATTCTGCTTTTATGGGATTCTTACAAAAGCTGCATGAAGCCTGCTGATGTATTTTTGTTTCCTTTTCTGCAAGGGAAGTTGGGGAATATAGTTCTTTCAGCTGAGTGCTTAGCCATCTGTAATGGTTTAACTTGAATAGGCAACTTGATTGGATTAAGAGATGCCAATGATTAACAGGCTTCTAGGTGTGTCAATGAGGGCATGTCTAGGAATGTGATTAGAATGTGGGAGGGTGAACTGAATTGGAGACCCTCTCTAAGCATGGGCAGCACTGCCCAAATAGGATAGAATAAAAGTTGGAAGAACAAAGAAGCAGATGCAGATGCAAGCTCAACTCTTCTTGAACCGGTTCTTGATTGCTGCTTTGATCATCTGAGGATATTAGACTCTCGCTTCTTCACTCTTCCAAAGCAGACTCTGCCAGTGATTCTCCAGATAGTTTCCAGAAGCCTTGGTCTTGGACTAGGGTAGTACTGTTGATCTTTCTTGTTCTGGGGCTTCTGCGTCTTGGACTGCACAGCTCCTGGTTCTTCCAGCTTTCTAGCTGCAGGCGGCCATTGTGGACTATCCAGCTTCTGGTCATGTAAGCCAATCTAATAAATCCCCTTTTTATAATCATACTTCCTGTTGATTCTGTTCCTCTAGAGCACCCTGACTAATACACCATCACCAACAATATAGGGTATTTTTTAAAAGAAGGAATGGTAGGACAATGATACTGGATAGGCAACTGGATTTTTCTGTCACAAAGGCTGACAGGAATTGCCAAGGGGCAGTCTAATAGGACCTGTTACCTTGAAACAGTATCCCAGTTTTCCCATTTTTTATGAACACAGCCAGTCTATAAAAGCAGCAGAAGGAAAAGGGGGACCAGAAGACAGCCTGGAAATTCCTGGTAAAATGTTATTCCCTTCCCTCTCTATACTTTCCTCCACCACCACCTGACTCACCCTGTCCCCCAGCACAAAGTTAGATGATGATGGGAATGGGAGGCTTCTGGGGCTGCCCAGAAGGGGAGAGACACTAGTTCCTCACTTCCCAAGTGCAATAGAAGTCTGCAGATCTGCAGAGTTTTTCTAGTGTTGCCACAAGTTTGAGGGTGTATGTGATTGTAGAGACCAGTGACTGTGTCACACTTGGAGGTCTCTGGAGCAGCCTGAGCCAACAAACTTGGTGTGCCTGAGGAGAGGATGGGGTTACTGCAGTGCCTCAGCCTGTGGGGCCTGGGGAAGGTCATTGATGGTCCCAGAAGAAGGAGCTTGGAAGGGGAGGCAGGAGCTAGGAGTTGCCTGTGAGGTCACAGGGCAAGTAAATTCAGCCCTCTGGGAGAAGGTTCAGAGATAGAGCTGGTAGGATCAAAGGGATCGGGGCTGCTCTTCTTCAAGGGAGCCTGAGTAACATGGAGGATCAAGTGGTGCTAAAAATTGTTCCAGAACAACTATGCAACATGACAAAGCTGGAAGAGATAGCATTTCTCAGGTTGAAAACCAGGTGCATAAGGAGGCCTGTGCCTCCCCTACACTCCATCTTAGTCTTCAAGAGAAATTGAGTCTTGAAAAGAAAGGGGTGGTGCAGGGGATCTCAGAACAAGACAGACATTGTCTGCTGTTGAATGGCAGCAAAATAAAAGAGCAGATCTGGAGCTCCTACTTGAAGCCCTTGAGTAGGAGGCCTGGCCTGTACTGGGGCAGCATGAAGGGAAAAGGGAGAAGAAATGAGGCTTAAATAATTTTGAAATAACAGATTTGGACTGCCTGGAACTGAGCTTCAAGTTATAAAAGTTAGTGGAAGATTATGGGATCTGTCCATAATCAGAGTGACCTGTCAGAGTACATTTGAATGCACTAACAGGAAACAGATAAACATGTTTCATGTTTAAACCTACTGAGTTAAGATGAGTCAATACACAGGCTCTGGTAACTGCCATTTATTGTGCACTTGCAAATTGCCACCTGATACTGCATAAACCTTTCCTAAGTCATCTTTTTTTATCCTATCCCATTTTGCACATGATAAAACAGGCTTGTAGGGATTAAAAGCACATACTTCTATCCACACAGTTTCATAAAATAATTAGCATGTACATGTTCCTGGCGCTGTGCCAAGTGGTCAAGATCATTGTCCTGATTCATGTCTTGGCCTTGCTGTTCAAAGGCATTATTCTCCTTATTTATCAGATACCTACAGGAGATGCGATAACTTGCTGAGATCTATGTGTAGACAACCAGGGAGCTGGAGACTTACCTAGGTCACTGGTTTTAGAGATGAATTCAACTTACAGCCTACCCACCTTCAGGGTGGTGACACATAGGGGAGACTATACTGCAGGAGAAAAAGCTGTGTGATAGAGAACCCACTGCCAAAGTGCCACAAGAGGCCTGGGAAGAATTTGTGGAAGGGCAAAAATAGCCCTGAGCTTCTTTGTAATGCACAAAACTGCTTTGTAAAATTTAGTACCCAGGGAATGTTAAATGGGGTCAAAAACATAATAGCAGACCCTCAAAAATTAAAAGGGTACAATTAACCATAGATCAACAATTATAATTTGGGGTATATATTTAAAAGAACTGAAAACACAGTCTTGAAGAGATATTTGTACATCTATGTTCATAGCAGCATTATCCACAATAGCTCAAATGAGGAAGAAACCCATGCGTCCATGGATGGATGAATGGACAAACTAAATGTAGTAAACATATGTAACAGAATATTATTAGCCCTTAAAAAGGAAGGCAGCTCTGGCACAATCTACCACATGGATGAACTTTGAGGACATTCTGCCACCTGAAATAAGCCAGTCACAAAACCACAAAGCTTTATGACCACACTCTCATCTAAGGTGCTTGGAGTCCATAGAGACAGAAAGGAAGATGGTGGTTGGCGGGGTGGGAGGGGGATGGAGAGTTGTTTAATGATCTAGAGTGTTGGTTTTACAAGATGAAAAGAGTTCTGGAAATTGATTACAATGATGCAAAGGTACTTAACACTATTGAATTGAACACTTAAAAATGGCTAAGATGGTACATTTTATGCTCTGTGGGGCTTTCCACTATTTAAAATAAAGAAGAGATTCTGAACACTACAGGTATTTATAACCTCACTGGATATTAGTCTCTATTTTTATTCTTTCTATTACTTAGAGGATCACTAGCTCACTGCAGGGGCTAACAGAAAGAAAAATAATTGCCTCTGAAGTCATATTTCAGTTTGCCTTCCTTGATGCTGACTCGCTTCATTTACGCTAAGAGCTGCATTTTGTAAATGAGTTTCAGGGTGGAAGAGGGTAAGAAGGAGGAATAATTTCTCTCTAAAATCCCCTTCCTCCTCTGAATCATTCTAATCCAATATCTGGCTGCAAATCATGTATATGCTTCCAGGAATGACCGCCTAGTTCTCTCATGGTTTTGAGGCAGATGGAAGCATTATGACAATACCAGGATGACAAGGATATGACTTTTAGAACTATTATTCTAGAATAAATTAATAATTACAGGGCCTTGGGATTGCTATATTTTCTCTGCATTATTCCTTACATCACCTAGAGTTTATAGTCATTGATCGTGCATCCCTTTTTTTTTTTTGCAGTTGGGGTTGAACCAGGAGTGCTATACCACTGAACTATATTCCCATCCCTAGCTCTTTTTATTTTTATTTTGAGACAGAGTCTCATTAAATTGCTGAGATGGGCTTTGAACTTGCAATCCTCCTGCCTCAGCCTCCCCAGTCGCTGGGATTATAGGAATGTGCCACTACACCTAGCCTGATGTGTGTGTCCCTAAATGGAAAAATTTATTCAATTACCCATTCTCTTTTATCTAGAATATGTTCCAGAAGGATGTGGTTGCTGGAGGTTTGGGAAAAAGAGGAGAACATAAAGGGGAAATTAGATGTATATTTTCTAGTCCACTTGACCTTGTTCCATTTAACCCATTCAATTTATTCATACATTGAACAAAATATTTTAAAACTTCTGACTATGTAGCATGCACAACAGGATGCAACAACCAAAAACACAGCCATGGTGGCTACCTAATGGAGTTCATGGTCACTTGGGAAAAAAAAACATTAAACAAAATTTCATGCTGGGTGTGGGGGTGAACATCTGTAATCCCAGCTACTTGGGAGGCTGAGGCAGAAGGATCATAAATTCAAGGTCAGCCTTGGAAACTTAGTGAGACCCTCTTTCAAAATGAGAAAATAAAATGGTCTGGGGATGTAGCTCAATGGTAGAGCATCCCTGGGTTTAATACCTAGTACCAATAAATAAATGCACAACTAAATAAAATAGTTTCCAAGGTACTTGTTGGATTATAATTTTGTTAAGTGTTATGGAGTAGGTTGGACTGCACTGTTTGAAGGACTGGAGTGGTCCATGAAGCTTTCCCTGAAGAAGCAATAAATTGAAACCTGATAATGAGACCAAAAAAGCTTGCTTCAGAGGTTTCTGGAATCTTGAATTTTAATGTCGAGTGACTATTTTGCCAAAACATTTTCCTTATACAAGGTTTTGGAAAAATATGGAAAGCAATGTGTGTTTCCTTATCATGGATCAGCCAATTCATAAACTGACTGAACACCTTCAAAGTGTGAGAGCACTGGGCTAGGTACTGCCTGAGGAATATAATAAATAATAAAATAGCTTCCAGGCAGAAGTTGAGTGTTTCCAAACCACATTTTTGTACTTTATCTCATTTTCCCCTCCCAATAATCTGTAGGAGAGGTAAGACAATAATTCTCTTATAAAAAAGGAAACCAACTTTGTGAGGGCTGATTAAGTGCTTTACCCAATGTCCCATGGCTTCCAGAAGTGGGGTTAGAATCCAGTCCTCTCCATTCCAAGTCCAAGGTCCTCTCCAGCACACCCCCTGCCGCTCTGTTCATCTAAAGAAACAAGGTAGATAGCTATTGTTTTTGCCTACCCAGTACCATTTTTCTAACTTTGGGTTACCGCATTTCAACTATTCTTCCCCACCCTCAGACCATGTGGTTTAGGTGGGGATAAGCTCATCCCACCTTTGCTCAGGGCAAGCACATAGCCAAGACCACCTTAGCATCAGTGTGAAGAAGAAAAAAAGGCTCCTTTTCCCAGGTGAACTCAGTCCTGCACCAGAACAGAGGCTTGGTAAGTACAGCCCACACTAGATTTCAGCCTGCCTGTCATCTTTACAATGGACAACTTGCACAATTATTTGTGGTGACCTGCTCAATGTTTAAGACCTGATCATCAGGTTCAGAAATGTTTCTGACCCAAGCCAGGTCAATGAGATAGTTTGGCACTTTTCTAGAAAGAGAGATTCTCTTCCCACTGAAATTGTTACATGGGTGTCTACCTTTCCTTCAAGAATTAGGTTTATACAAAGGAAAGGAAATCTGAGAGATGGAGAAACAGATTTCTGATGACATTGTTTGAGCACAAGGGTTGGATTCAGTGCTGCCCCTGAACTCTTATATGTTCCTGGAGGGCAGGGACTTTGCTTAATATTTTTCAAGCTGTATCCCCCACGTCTAGAACAGTTCCAGGCATGTGAGAAACAATCAATAAACACTTGTCAAATGATTGAGATCATAAATTCCTTTTTTGTATATGTAACTCAGTTTTTGGAAATCTCAATTCATTGGGAATAAATAATAAGTTAATAAATAAAACTTTATGTTCTTTTCATGTTTTCCTTTCCTGTTTAGCAATTCCCTTAAAGAATACTGGCCAGATTGCTTTTTTCAGCATGGACTTCAAAGAGAGAGTTGCTCTAAATTATCAGTGGCTTATTAGGGTCCCTTTGAACTTAGAAGTGGGATACTTCATATCTTATTTTCTCAATTTTAGGTCTTTGGTGTGCTTCAGAATAATAGAAAAATTACAATATCCAGTTAATCAGGTTTTAGTGGGATCAAAAGCAATTTTTACAGATAGGATGAACTTAAAGAGAATACAATGACATTTTAGGTAAATTCAGGAATGTAAGTGATATACATAAGGTGGATTAAGGGACATGTGAAGACCCAAAAGAAATGGAAAACAGGAAGTAGGAAGAAAATCTTAAGTGGCAAAACCAGACCTGAGGATATTAAGTATTAATAAGGACTTCAGCCTTGATATATCTAATGGTGTTTCAGGAATGTTAATCTGACTGAAACATGAAAAGTAAAATGAGAGAGAAGGAAACCAGTAGTTTCTAGGCCAACTGAGAATCTATTTTGATATTTCAAATATACATTCTCATTTAAAAGGAAGTCATTGATTTTTAAAAAGCCAAGAATTTATTGTTCATAAAAATCTATTGGTCTTAAATCACAGTTTTAATGATTTTTAGAAAAGGCACTACATTAAGACATCTTTGTGAAGTAATATAAAGATTATTATTGATAAAGAGGCAGAGTCATGTTTAATGTAGTATGAATTCCATAACATAGCTAGGAATTATTTACAGAGCTGCATACTGAGTACCCTGTAATAATTTGATGGTGAATGAACCATAACTAGGTAGCTGGTTTGATACAGGCAGATGTATTTCCAATTTAATTTTTTCCTGTGACTGTGCTGGTTTATTGAATAAATGACTTTGAAATCTTCATGCCCATCTAAAAATGGAATCTGGAATGTGAACTGACCTTCTACTTGCCTTATGTTGTGAAGTCATTTCCATGCAGTGGATATTAAAGATAGAAGAAAATCCAATAAGTAATTTTTAATTTGCTTGGGAAGAATTACTTCCTTATCTGAGTTCAATAAGACCTTTTATTTTTAGCAATGGAAAAAAAACAAGCATGGTAAAAGCTACCCTTCCTTGATTTTTTTTCTTATAATTTTTTTTACATTTGTTCTAGTTACATATGACAGGAGACTGTATTTTTACACATCATACCTAAATAGAGCATATTCTCATTCTTATGGTTGTACATGATGTAGAGTTCCACTGGTCATGTAGTCATATTCGCACATAAGGCGGTAATGTCTGATTCATTCTACTATCATTCCTACATCCATACTCTCCCCCTTCTCCTTAATTTACATTACTCTTTCTGGCTACTTGGGGGGTGGGTAAAGTGAATATATAGGATTTCCTTTTTAAATATTTCTGGCATAAGTTTCCTCTGATTCAGAGTAGTCACTGAAGAAACATTAAATTGGGAAGAGAATTCAAAGGATTTCAGAGGCTGAATGACATCATGTCATTGAAACTGCATGCATTTACGCCATGTAAGGAAATCTTTTTTCTCCATGATATTTTGCTTTTGAATGTCACTACTTGAGAACACATTCCTAGGCAAAGTATCAGCAACTCCTACCCGCTTGGATTTGATTCATTGAAGATGCAATCCGAATGTAATCCTCCTTTTAAAGTTACTTTATTTGTAAAGTACCATTCTGTTTTAATAGCATTTCAGGATAATTAACTGTAATGTAAAGCAGCACTTAAGTTCTTTATATAAGAACTTTACATAAATGTAACCTGAATATCTTTATAACTATACTTAGGCTTTGTTTTACATATGTTTGAAGATGAACATCATCTTCTCTATTTCCATATTGAATTTTGGTCAGCTTTACCTTGGTCTTCCCAGCTGACCAAGACTGAAAATTTGGAATCATTGTTGGGCTGTTCTCTATTATTCTAACAATGGCCAACATACTGAGTATTGATTAGGTGCCAAATTCTGTGTTGAGCCCTTTACATAGACTATTTAATATCTTTATACAGTTATTTTAAATATATACTGTTATTAACCTTATTTTACAACTGAGGAAAGAGTTATAAAGACAAGTGACTTACCTAAGATCTCATAGTAAGTGGTGTAGCCAGGATATAATGCAAAAGCTCATGTTATTAACCAATTTTTCTATACCACTGTAATGGTTAATTTGAATTATAAACTTGATTGGATTACAAGATACTGATGATTAAGAGGGTTCTGGGTGTGTCAATGAGGGTATGTCTAGAAATCATTGGAACATGGGATAGTGAACGGAGGTGGAGACCCTCCCTAAGCATGGGCAGCACGCCCAATAGGATGGAATAAAAGATGGAGTAAAAGTTGGAAGAACAAGGAAGCAGATGCAGATGCAAGCTCGGTTCTTCTTTAATGGGTTCTTGATTGCTGCTTCGATCGTCTGAGGATATTGGACTCTTGCTTCATCACTCTTCCAAAGCAGACTCTGCCAATGATTCTCCAGGTAGTTTCCAGAAACCTTCATCTTAAGACTAAGGTAGTACTGTTGAACCTTCTTGTTCTAGGGCTTCCACCTCTTGGACTGCGCATCTACTGGTTCTTCCAGCTCTCTAGCCTGTAGATGACCATTGTGGACTATCCAGCTTCTGGTCATGTAAGCTAATCTAATAAATCCCCTTTTATAATCATATTTCCTGTTAATTCTATTCCTCTAGAGAATCCTAATACAACCACCTTCGAATACCGTAATGTTGATCAATGGATTCATTTGCTTATTAATTAATTATACAAATGCTTCATAAGCAACCAGTTTAAATCAGAGATCATAGCAGGTGCTAAGAATTAAGACAAGATTCCTGCCCTAACAATTTAGGGCCAAACACATTAACCAAAAATTAAAACATGACAAAAGCATCTTATGAATGTTGTTTTCATTCCTTTTTCTATTAATTTGGATACTTTTGGGGTTTTTTATTTTTAATTTTTGGTACTGGGGATTGAGCATAGGGGTGCTAAGTGATAATTTCTCATCATTTTTTTGATACAGGGTCTTTCTAAGTTGCTCAGATGGGCTTGGAACTTGTGCTCCTCCTGCCTCAGCCTCCTGAGTCACTGGGATCATAGGTATATGTCACCATGCCAGCTTAAATTTGTATGCTTTCATCTATGAATAAATGGGAACCTCACTAACAAAAGCTTAAACAATTAAGCAATATGAAAATTTACTAATATCACATAGGTAAGTTTGGAACTTAGTGACTCAATGATACCATTAAGGACTGGAACACTTGTAATTCTGCTTCACTATCTACAGCACAGCTGAGAGATGGCTGGTCATGATCACAAAATGGCTATTGTGGTACCAAACATCATGTCCTTATGCTATAAAATCTAAAGCAGAAAGAAAGGAGATGAACCAAAAAGAACTTTCTTTTTTGATCTGCTTTCCCCACTCCCTGCCATCCCCCCGCCCCATGACACTGGGAATTGAACCCAGAGGCACTTTACCATTGAACTACATTCCCAGCCCTTTTTATTTTTTTATTTTGAGACAGGGTCTTGCTAGGTTGCTTGAGGTTTTGCTAAATTGCTGTGGCTGACCTTGAACTTGTCATCCCCTGCCTCAGCCTCCCTAGTCACTGGGATTACAGGTGTGAGCCACAATGCCTAGCTGCTCTCTTTCATTAGGGATTTTCTTTCTTCATCAGAAGGATTCAACAGACTATTCCTTAAATCAGTAGAAAGAACTTGGGTCTCATGCCCAATTCTACACTAATCTTTGACAAAAGGTAACAGGACTTGGCACAGTGCCTTCTAAACACAAGCAGGTTCTGTTAGCAAGGATTAAGTAGGTCATTCCTAACAATAGTGTCTACCATACCTTTCTTCCAATGTGAGTGCCAAAATAGAGGCATACAGAAAATGCTATAAATGCACAGATAAAGAAATGTTTTACTTTTCTTGGAGAACTAGAGGTGTCCTTTCAGAGAATAAGCCATTTAAGTTGGTGTCTTGAAGGGTAGGTGGTAGCTTATCAGACAAAAAAAAAAAAAATGTCAGAGCATAAAGGATGAGCAGACCTTAAAGAGTACTCAGTATAAACTCCATTCAATGTGTGCATCTTCTTGCATCATAGTATTTTCCAAATCTCCCTCATTCCTTCCTATGACCCAGGCCTTCAGTCAGTTCACAGTCAGTTCAGAGCCATGTCATGCAGAGCTTTCTTTTTTTTTTTTTTAATTTATTTGTTGGTACTGGGGATTGAACCCAGGGGCACTCCACCACTGAGCCACATCCCCAGCCCTATTTTGTATTTTATTTAGAGACAGGGTCTCACTGAGTTGCTTAGGGCCTCGCTAAATTGCTGAGGCTGGATTTGAACTTGCGATCCTCCTGCCTCAGCCTCCCAAGTGCTGGGATTACAGGCGTGAGCCACCACGCCCAGCTATAGCTTTCTTGCATTGGCCAACAGCAATTATATCTCATAGAAGGTCCAAGATAATATAAATGCAAGAACCATATTTTTACTATCTGGTCAAATACTCTCAATAAAAACACATAACGAGCCGGGAGAGGTGGTGCACACCTGTAATCCCAGCACTTGGGAGGCTGAGGCAGGAGGATCTTGAGTTCAAAACCAGCCTCAGCAATTTAGCGAGGCCCTGTCTCTAAATAAAATACAAAATAGGGCTGGGGATGTGGCTCAGTGGCTGAGTGCCCCTGGGTTCAATCCCCAGTACCAAAACAAAACAAAACAAAACAAAAACAAACAAACAAACAAAAAACCCAGATAACAAAGGACTCATTAGATCTTTTGTAAGGTGCCTTAAATAGTTGTTCTTTTTCCAGATATCTTTCCTTCTCTTTTCATCTTTCCCCTTTATTAAACTATCTTATTTCTTATTTTAGGGAATGCCCAAAATGAAAAAGCTAGAACTTTTCTTTGATACCAACAAGGAAGAAACAGAGACCAAAGAATTTCATTTGCTTTTTATTCAGTATGAACACTATTAGTTTTCCTTTCCTGTATAACAAATTACCCCAAAACTTAGTAGTTTAAAACAATAAACTTTCATTATCTCACAAATTTTCAGGAATTCAGCAGTATTTTAAATGGGTGGTTTTGACTCAGGATCCCTCATGAAATTGTAATTAAGGTATCATCTAGCACTTCAGTGACCTCAAGGCTTAACAGGGCTAGATGATCTGTTTCCAATATGATTCTCTTTCAGAGCTATTGCCAGGAGGTAGCCATCTTCTCATATGACCTCTTTATAGGGCCTCATATATATCCTAGAGACAAGTTAAAGTAACAAAGAAATCATGGTTGTTAGACAGTGTTAGAACAACAACATTATTATATAAAATGAAATTGGATCCCTATTTTATATCATATCTTAAAGAAAATCCCATATGGATTAATGACCAAATTATAAAAAGTAAGACTATAAAACATAACATCTTTGAGAAACAGGGGTGGGAAAAAATTTCTTATACAAGATCCTAAAAGCACAAAATATAAGGTGAAAAAATGATGGATTTGACCACATTAAGAATTTCTGTTCAGTAGAGGATATCAGAGACAAATTAACAGAGGCGTCACAATCTTATTGCCTCATTTTAACATTAATTTCTTCCTTCATAGTCCTATCTCCAAATATAGGACAAGAGGTTAGGGCTCATGATGTAACAATCATAAGAAACAACAAATCCCATAACTCTTTGCTGTACATTTTCTGCTGGGGCTGACAGGGAAGGAAAGAGAGCAGGAGAGAAAGGGAATGTATTTGTTTATTAGGGATAGTACAACACAATGCCTGTTATAGTTTAGATATGAAGTGTCCCCTAAAAGCTCATGTGTGAGTCAATGCAAAGATTTTCAGAAGTGAAATTATTAAGATTGTGTTAGTTTTAACCTAATCAGTAAATTAATCTGATATGGACTAACTGGGTGGTAACTATAGGCAGGAAGGCTGTGGCTGAAGGAAGCAGATCCCTGGGGGCATGCTTTCGGACTTATGTTTTGATCCTGCTAAGTGGAGTTTGCTCTCTCTGCTTCTTGGTGGCCATGTCCTAATCTGCTTTTTCTCTGCTATGCCCTTCTGTCATGATATTCTGCCTATAGATGTAGAACTCTAAGCTTTGCCTCTATGTTTGCCTTGTCTTCTTCTGTGTATCTCCCACTTTAATAAGAACACCAATCAATGGACATAGTCCAGTATGATCTCATCTGAATTCTTAACTAATTACATCTCCAAAGGCCTATTTCCAAATCAGGTCTCACTGAGGTTCTCAGCATGGATTTTTGGGACACTACTTAACTTATTACAAAAATCTGATGGAAGTGATCATTGAAGGCATAGTTCGATCATTAAGTAAATACCATCTCCTGTGAGACCTCGTAAAATCAAGTAACCAACTACTGAAATTCATATTTATGTTGACAATTACTATTGATAATTTTCCTTGAGAAATGAGAAAAGTGAGGAAAAATCTATCAGACTCATGAAATCAAAAGATGGCTTTCTATGAAAAAGAAACTTATTCTGTGTGGGGTCCAGAGTTTGGATGTAGAAGACAAAAACTTTTAAGGAAATTATTATAAATATGTTTGAAGAATTAAATAAACTATAATAATAAAATAACAGCATTAAAATATAGACATATTAAAGGTTGAAATTTGAAAATTGAAAAGTATAATTGAAATAAAAATTTCACTGGATAAACTCAATGGCAGAATTGAGATAGAAAAACCACCAAGCTTAAAATTAGATCAATAGAAATTTCCAATTCAAAGAATAGAGAGAAAAAGAATTGAAGAAAATGACAGAGCATCAGAAACTTGCAAGAATTTCAGCATATGTAAGTGAGAGGTCAAGAAGGAGAGGAAAAGGAATGGGTGAAAAGTATTTGAAGAAATAATGGCTGAAAACATTCCAAATTTGATCTAAAAAAAAAAAAGAAAAATAAGAACAACTTATGGATTCACAAATTTCAACAAACTCCAAGTAGGATAAACAAAGAGAACCACACCTAGACCTATCATAATCAAACTGATAAAAGCCCAAAACAAAGAAAATTCTGAATGCTGTAAGAGAAAAATGACTCATCCAAAAGTATGATTACTAGCTGACTTCTCAGAAACAAAGAGGGTGGTGAATGATACATTCAAGATGCCAAAAGAAAAAAGAAAACATGTCAACCATGAATTCTATATCCAGTAAAACTGGCTGGCTATCTATCTATCTATCTATCTATCTATCTATCTATCTATCTATCTAATACCATAGCATTTAGAAACTATTTGAAGGCATAATCACATGAAAATTTTGGTCCAGATATACACAATCATTCATTAAGTAGGCTACATCATGACATCATGAAAATACAGCCGTCAAGGTTAACAAGGTACTTTGATGGCTTCTCTAGTCTCAAATGTATTGCATGATAAAGTCTTTTTATTTTTTCTACTGAGGAAATAATTTTATTTATTTGTTGTTTTTAGATTAACATGACAGTAGAGTGTATTTTGACATATTATACAGAGTGCAACCTATTCCAATTAGGATTCCATTCTTGTGGTTATACGAAATGTAGACTTACACTGGTCAGGTATTCATATGTGAACATACGAAAGTTATGTCTGATTCATTCTACTATCTTCCCCATTCTACTATCTTCCCCATTCATTCTACTATCTTCCCCACTCCACCCAGTCCAATCCAGTGAACCCCCCACCCATTGGTGTGCCTATTGAGTCAGCATTTGTGTATCAGAGAGAGTTATCTGGCCTTCAGTTTTTTGGAATTGGCTTATTTCACTTAGCATGATAGTATCCATTCCTATCCATTTATTGGCAAATGCCATAATTTCACTCTTCTTCATTCATGACTGAGTAATATTACAATGTGTATATATACTACATTTTCTTTATTCATTCATCTGTTGTAGGGCACCTAGGTTGGTTCCATAGCTTTGCTATTGTGAATTGAGCTGCTATAAACATTGATGTGGCTATATCACGGAAGTATGCTGATTTTAAGTCCTTTGGGTATAAACCCAAGAGTGGGTTAACAGAGTCAAATGCTGGTTCCATTCCAAGTCTTTTAAGGCATCTCCATACTGTTTTCCAGAGTGGTTGCACCAATTTGCAGTTCCATCAGCAATATATAAGTGAAACTTTTTTTCCCACATCCTCGCCAACATTTATTGTTGCTTATATTCTTGATAATTGCCATTCAGACTGAAGTGAGATGGAATCTCAGTGTAGTTTTGATTTGCATTTCTCTAATTGCTGGAGATTTTGAACATTTTTCTTTTCTTTTCTTTTTTTTTTGGTACTAGGGATTGAACCCAGGGGCACTCCATCACTGAGCCACATCCCCAGTCCTATTTTGTATTTTATTTAGAGACAGGGTCTCACTGAGTTGCTTAGGGCCTCGCTCAGTTGCTGAGGCTGGCTTTGAACTCATGATCCTCCTGCCTCAGCCTCCCAAGCCGCTGGGATTACAGGCGTGCGCCACTGCACCTGGCTTTTTTCATATATTTTTTGACCATTAATATTTCTTCTGTGAATTGTCTGTTCAGTTCCTTAGCCTATTTATTGATTTGGTTATTTGTTGTTGTTAAGTTTTTTGAGTTGTGTATCCTGGAGATTAATGCTCTATCTGAGGTGCTGGTAGTAAAGATTTTCTCCTATTCTGCAGGCTCTCTGTTCGTGTTCTTGACCGTTTCCTTTTCTGTAAATAACCTTTTTAGTTTGATACTATTGTGGTTTAGATGTGGTGTCCTCCAAAAGCTCACGAGTGAGACAGTGCAAGGTTTGGTGGGGAAATGATTGGGTTATAGCCTAATCTTGAATTATTCCCTAATGGGATTAACTGAGTGGTAACTGGAGGTAGGTGGGGTGTGACTGGAGGAAGTAGTTCACTGAGGGCCTGACTATAGGGTATATATTTTGTTCTGGAGAATGGTGTCTCTCCTTCTCTCTGTCTCTCTGATTTCTGATCATCATGTGAGTGGCTTCCATCTGCCATCCTCTTCCCACATGATGGAGCTGGCTGTATAATGGACTGAGACATCTGAAACCATGAGCCCTTAAACAAACTTTTCCTCCTTTAAAATTGTTTTGCTGCTTTTAGTCCCAGAAAAAAAAAAAAAAAGAAGAAGAAAGAAAACAGAAAAAAACTGACTAGAACAAATACCATCCCATTTACTGATTCTTGATTTTACTTCTTGTACTTTAGGAATCTTGTTAAGGAAATTGGTTCCTGAAACAACATGATGGAGAGCTGGGCCTACTTTTTCTTATAGTAAGTGCAGGATCTCTGGCTTAATGCCTAGGTCCTTGATACACTTTTTTGTGCAGGCAGAGAGATAGGGGTTCAATTTCAATCTACTACATACGGATTTCCAGTTTTCCCAGCACCATTTGTTAAAGAGGCTATCTTTTCTCCAATGCATGTTTGTGGCACTTTGTCCAGTATGAACTAATTGTATTTAGATGGGTATGTCTCTATGTCTTCTATTCTGTTTCATTGGTCATTCTGTTTTTGTGCCAATACCATGCCATTTTTGTTACTATAGCTCTGGAGTATAATTTAAGGTTTGGTATTTGATGCCTCCTGCTTCACTTTTCTCACTAAGGATTGTTTTGACTATTCTGAGCTTCCAAATGAATTTCATGACTACTTTTTCTATGAAGATATTCTGAGCTTCCAAATGAATTTCATGACTGCTTTTTCTATGAAGAATGTCATTGGAATTTTAATAGGAGGTGCATTAAGTCTGTGCAATGCTTTTGATAGCATTACCATTTTGACGATATTATTTCTGCCTATCCAAGAACATGGGAGGGGGGCTGGGGATGTAGCTCAGTTGGTAGAGTGCTTGCCTTGCATGCACAGGCCCTTAGTTCAATCCCTAGTACCCCCCCCCCCCCAAAAAAGAACATGGGAGATGTTTCACTTTCTAAGATCTTCAAATTCTTTCTTTAGTATTCTGTAGTTTTCATTGTAGAGGTCTTTCAACCTCTTTTGTTAGATTGAGTCCCAAGTATTTAATTTTTTTCTTAGGCTATTGTGAAGGGGATAGTTTTCCTGAATTCTCTTTCAGCTGATTCATCAGTAGTGTATAGAAACACAATTGGTTCATGGGTGTTAATTTTATATGCTACTACTTTGCTGGATTTGTTTACGAGTTTTAGATGCTTTCTGGTGGAGTTTTTTTAGGTCTTCTAAATATAGAATCATGTCATTGGCAAATAGGGATAGCTTGAGCTCTTCTTTTCCTATTGGTAGCTCTTTAATTTCTGTTTTGTCTAATTGCTCTGGCTAGGGTTACAAGGACTATGTTGAATAGGAGTGGTGAAAGAGGGCATCCCTGTCTTGTTCCACTTTTTAGAGAGAATGCTTTCAAATTTTTCTCCATTTTGAATAAAGTTGGCCTCGGGTTTAGCATAATGTGGGGGTTTTTACAATGTGGGGGTGTTTCTGCAATCCCTAGTTTTTCTAATGTTTTGAGCATGAATGGATGAATTTTTTTCAAATGCTTTTTCTGGATCTATTGAGATAATCATGTGGTTCTTGCCTTTAAGTCTACAGATGTGATGAATTATGTTTATTGATTTCCTATGTTGAACCATCCTTACTTCCCTGAAATGAACCCCACTTGATCATGGTGAATATATTTTTAATATGGTTTTTGTATGCAATTTGCCAGTATTTTATTAAGAAGTGTTGCATTTATTTTCATTAGAGATATTGGTCTGAAGTTTTCTTTCCTTGATGTGTCCCTATCTTTGTCTGGTTTTGGAATCAGGGTAATAATAGCTTCATTGAATGAGTTTGGAAGGGTTCCCTCCTTTTCTATTTCATGGAATAATTTGAGGAATACTGGTGTAAGTTCTTCAATGGTTTCGTAGAATTTGGCTGAGAAGTCATCTGGTCTTGTGCTTTTATTTGTTGGCAAGCTTTTGATGATATCTTCAATTTCATTGCTTAAAATCAATTTTTTAAAATTATCTATGTCCTCCTGATTCAGATTGGTATGTCATGTCTCTAGAAGTTGTTGATGTCTTCATGATTTTTCTTTTACTGGAGTATAGATTTTCAAAGTAGTTTCTGATCATCAATAGTGTCCATGATGATATTTCCTTTTTAATCACAAATTTTATTTATTTGAATTTTCTCTTTTTCTTTTTTAGCTTGGCTAAGGGTTTATCAATTTCATTTACTTTTTCAAAGAACCAACTTTTTTCTCCATTTTTTTGAAATCTTTTTGTTTCAATTTTATTGATTTTGGATCTGATTTTAATTCTTTCCTGTCTTCTACTCCTGTTGGTGTTGATTTGTTCTCCTTTATCTAGGGCTTTGAGATGTAATATTACGTTATTTATTTGGTGACTTCCTATTCTTTTAAAAAGTGTGCACAGTGTAGTGAACTTTCCTCTTAGAACTGCCTTCATAATATCCCATAGGTTTTGATAAGTTGTGTTGCTATTCTCATTTACCTCTAAGTATTTTTTTTATTTTATTCCTGATTTCTTCTACTATCCATTGGTCATTCAATAGAGGATTATTTCGTCTCTAGGTGTTAAAGTACCTTCTATTTTTTATTTTATCCTTGATTCCTAATTTCATTCCATTATGTCAGATACAACGCAAGGTTATTATCTCTATTTTTTTGGTATTTGCTAAGAGTTGCTTTTTGGTCTAAGGTATAGTCTATTTTAGAGAAGGATCCTTGTGCTGCTGAGAAGAAAGTGTATTTGGTCATTGATGGATGAAATAGTCCATATATGCCTGTTCAGTCCAAATTATTGTATTGTTTAGTTCTATACCTTCTTTATTTAGTTTTTGTCTGGAGAATCTATTCAGTGATGACACATGTTAAAGTCACCCAGTATTATTGTGTTGTGGTCTATCTGATTCTTGAAATTGAAAACGCTTTGTTTGATGTACATAAGTGCTCCACTGTTTGGGGCACAAATATTTATGACTGTTATTTCTTCTTGTTATATAATTCCTTTAAGCACTATGAAATGACCTTCTTGGTCGCTCCTGATTAACTGGCTTGAAGTCCACTTTATCTGATGAAAGGATAAAACCTCTGTTTATTTTTGTGTTGTTTGGGATGATTTTTTCCCTTGCTTTTTCATGTTTATGTGTCTGCCCATCTATCTGGATGGATCTGATGCTGTAGAGTTTCTACCTTATGAGTTTATACTGTACCTCTATGTTACTAGTACCTCACAGATTGGAGAGCTCAATGATAGCAACAATCTAAGCAAATAAGATATAGCAGTAGACTCGGTCCTTAATTTCTATTTCATATCTAGTGTTAATTGGTACAATATGTAGAAATGATAGGATCAGCAATTTCCATCAGTAAAAAGAGTAAATAATCATGCATTATGTCTGGCTTAAAATCAAACAATAGTTGTTGACTGTGACTTCTACTGTATTAAGTATTGCTGTGATATTGGTGGCAGTGGCAGATGTCATATACATTAATCAGTATTAAGAGGTGTTAAGCATAGAATTGAGTATGAGGAAAGAAGAGAGGAGGGTAGAAAACTGCAATTTCAAAAGGTAAATAGGGCAGATACAGTTGTGACTTAGGATATATTGTTAGGATATACTGTGAAAGGGAAAGAAAAAAAATAGAATACAAAGGAGGAGAAAGAATGGAATTTGGGTGTCAGCAATAGAAAAAAGAGAAAGGAAACAAGGGAGATAGAGTAGTTGCAAAGACAATGCAAAAAAAAAATCAAAATATGCTAATAAAAAACCCTTACCCTCAAAATACAGAGCATGGGAAAATAACACCTTCAAAAAAAGAAAAAAAAAAAGGCTAGAAATGAGCAGAGAGAAACAACTATGTACTTGAATCAATCAGTACACATACAATAAAACAAAAACTCAATGTAAAAAGTCAAAAACAAAAATCAAATCAAATCAAAACAAACAATAGAAAGGAGAAATCTTCATGAAATGTTGGGAAATTAAGGAGTAAGGGGTTGTTTCCACTATGTTGGACAAAATAGTGCCCAACTGATTTTGTTTTTGTTTCTTCTTGAGGTATGAACTAAGCTTTGGTAGTATGGGCTGTGGGTTTTCGAGTCCTTCCTTCTTATTGTGTTGCTCACCAAGTTGAAGGTTGCTTCTTTGGAGATTAGTGTGGGTGGATTGGCGTGCAGGCAGGTCAGGCTGTGGGCTCAGTGGCCAAACAGCTGGCTGGGTGGGCCTATAGCAGCTAAGTGGCATGCCAGGGAGGCTGGGTTGCAGGAGGGCAGTGAAGTGGCTGGCCACATCTGGGGGGCCCAGCTGGCCTGTGTTCCCCTGGGTGAAATGCTGCCAGTTTCTGACTTTCCAAGGGTTTGATAGGCCCAGCCAAGTCCTTGCTAGGTTCAGACAGGCATACAACCTAGCTGCAAACACATTTTCTGCTGGCTCCGCTGTACTGCAGTCCCTAGAAGGTTCCTGGATGGGCTCTCTGCGGATGATTGATGAATTTACAGTTTTTGGGGTTTTTTTTAGGGCTGGGGCTTTTTTTTTTTTCCCCTTAGATCTGTTTAATGAATCAGTCTCTGGTTGGGCTAGGGTAGAATGCCCCTCCAGACTCAGGATTTTTCACTCTAAGCCTGGGGGGGGGGGGATTCTCGCTGCTGGAGTTCTGTGTAGGAGGTAGGAGAAAGGTTGCCTCGCTCTAATCCGCCATCTTGCCCCTGCCCCAAATTAGGTGGCCAGGCCTAATGGCACATGTCTGTAATCACAGAGGGTCTCAGGTTCAAGGCCAGCATGGGTCACTCAGCAAGACCCTGCCTCAAAAAATAAAAAGGACTGGGGATTTAGGTCAGTGGTAGAACACCCCTTGGTTCCACTAAAACAAAAACAAGCAAGCAAGAATGAGGAAACAAGAAGGAAAAAAAATATGCAGGTGAAATAAAAGGTATTTGTAGATAAACAAAACAAGATTTTGTTGCTGTCAAGAAAAACCAAAGAGAATGTTGCTGGATAATAACTTGGATATTCATGAAAGAAAGAACAGCATGGGGGAATAGTTAACGTATGGCTAATGTAAAGGATTACAGATTTTCTCTCAATCCTCTAAAAAACAAGGTTGTTTAAAGTAGTAAATATTTTACTATATTATTTGGTTTTTAACTTTTATAAGCAATATATATACATATATATAAAACAATAATAGCATAAAGAGAAGATGAAAATAGTTCTGGTGAAATGTATTTATATTTGACAAGAAGTGAGTGTTAACTTGAAAAAGATTATAATAAAGATGCACATATATACATGTGTGCATGCACACACAACTAATGCTAAAAAAAATCACTTTTTAAAAGCAACAATCGAATTTAAATGGTATACTAAAAATCTGCACAATCAAAAGGGAAAAGCAGTATAGAAGAAATAAAGGAACAAAAAAGCACAACAGACATAAATATGTCAATAATTACATTAAATTTTGGCTAAAATCTCTGACCAATAGGCAAAAATGGTCAAATGTTATGAAAACTATATTATGTCTATATAAGAAAACAGTTCATATTTAAAATGTAATAGATTGAAAGCAGTAGGATGGGAAATGATGTATGAAGCAAACAGTAGTCTTAAAAATTTTAGAAAGCCTATATTAAAATAAACTTTAATATATGTCACTAGAGACTAAAAGGAATATTTCATAATGATGAAAGGGCTAATTCATCAAAAAGTTAGAGTAATTACAAATGTACTTGTGAAGCAAAAACTGACAGAATGAAAAGAAGACTATTCAGAAATTTGGATATTTCAATATTTCTTTCTTACTAATTGATAACATGATTGGATAGTAAGCCAGAAAGGGCATAGAATATTCCAGCAACACTATCAATCAAGTAGAACACTCCATCCAACACCAGTAGAATATACATTCTTTTGAAGTACAAACGAAACATTCTTGAAAGTGGACAACAAACAGGCAAGGTCACAAAACAAGTCAACATTACACTTATAAGGATGGAAATAATGCAATGTTCCCTGATCACAATGAAATTAAAATAGAAATCAACAGCAGAAGAAAACCTAGAAAATCCCCACAGAGTTGGACGTTAAATCACATGTTTCTAAATAACTGATTGGGTCAAAGGAAAAAATCACCAGGAAAATTAGAAAATATCTTCCACTGAATGAACATAAAATCACAACATATCAAAATCAACATAAGGTAGGTAAAGCAGTATGTAGAGGGACATTTACAGTTTTAAAAGATTAGAAATGAAGGAAGATTTAAAATCAATAATTAAAAAAATAATAACTAAGCTTCCACCTTAAACTAGAAGAGGAAGAGCCAAAATAAGCAGATGAAGGGAATAATAAAGTCACAGCTGAAAACAGCAAATAATACAAAAAAAATCAATGAAACTTTACAGCTGATTCTTTGATCTTTGAAAAAATCTAAGAAATTGATAAAATTTGAGTAGAATACCCAAGAAAGAGATGACAAATTATCAACATTACAAATAAATATTCTGAAATCTATAGAAAGGAAAAGAATTATAAAGGAATATTATGAACCTTATATCAACAATTTGACAACTAAGATGAAATAGGCAAATTTGCAGACAGAAATGATAAAGTGCATTAATGAAGAAATATAAAATTGGAATAGATCTATATCAAGTAAAGGTACCAATATTTAATTAAGTTATTTAAAAACTCTGTCTACAAAGGAAAATCTAGGTTTAGATTACTTTCCTAGTAAAGTCTATTAACATTTAAGGAATTAACAATATCAATCCAACAAATCTTTTCAAAAGTAGAAGGGGACATGTTCTTGCTCATTTTATGTTGATGCCAAAGCCTCAGACAAAGAAATCATAAGAAACTACAGATAAGTACTTTTCATAAATATAAATGTTAAAATTCATTCAGTGAATAGAGAAAGCAGATAAGGAAGGGAAGAGGGGGAGAAAAAGGAGTACTGGAGAACGAGATTGAATTATGTTATATGCTTGTATAAATATGGCATATTCAGTAATACATAAAATGAATTACACTTATAGTAATTTATAACCAAGTGGGTTATTTCCCCCCAGGAATTCAGATATCTTATCATCTGAATAGTAATATAATTCATTTACTTACTAATAGAATAAAGCAGGAGTCAGCAAATTATGACTCAGACTAAATTAGGCATGCCTTTTGTAAAGTTTTATTAGAATTCTGCCATGCCTATTCATTTACAGATTGTCTACGATTGTTTTCATCCTACAAATGTAGAGTTGATTGGTTGCAACAGAGATGGTACAACTCAATTCACAGAGTAAAGAATATTTACTATACAGCCCTTTAGGAAAAATTTTGCTGACCCCCAGAACAAAGGAGAAAGCTATATGATCATCCTAGTAGATATAAAAGAATTTGATAAAATCAAGCAACACTTCATGAAAAAGCTCCCAATAAAGCAGGAATAGAAGGAAACTTCCTTAACCTGATGAAAGGCAGCTACATAGGCCTACAACAAACAAGCTTAAAGGTGAATGACTGAATGCTTTCTCCCTAAAATTGAGTACAAGGCAAGTCTACTCTCATCAGTTTTGTTTAATATTAGACTGGGGGTTCCAGTGAGTGCAACAGGGCAAGAAAATAAGAATACAAAAATCAATATGTCCTAGCAATTCAGGAGGTTGATGCAGAAGAATCGCAAAGTTCGAGGCCAGCCTCAACAATTCAGTGAGACCCTGTCTCAAAATTAAAAAGGGCTGGGAATATAGCTCAGTGGTAAAGTGCCCCTAGGTTCAATCCCCAATACCAACCCCCACAAATCAATAGAAAATAAATAAGAAATGAAATTAAGAAAACAATTACATTTGTAAAGGTATCCAAAAGAATTAAGAATTAAAGAATATATTTAATGAAAATAAGTGTAGAAATGTACACTGAAAATTACCATTGTCAAAAAATTAAGAAAACTAAATAAATGAAGACAGGATCCACTTTTGCAAATCAGAAAATTCAATATTTTTCAGATGACAGCTTCCCTGAAATTGGTCCAAAGATTTAATGTGATTCCTATCTAAATACCAGATTTTTCTAAATTGATAAAATAATCCTAAAGTTTACATTTTAAATCTTCAGGACTGAGAAAAGACAATGTAAATCTTGAAAAAAAAAAGCCCAAAGTTTAAGGACTTATACAACCCAATTTCAAAATTTACCATAAAGCTACAGTAATAAAGACTGTGATACCAGAATAAAGATACGCATACAGAATGGAGGGACAGACAGAGTTCAGAAATAAATCCATGCATATGTTGTCAGCACATTTTCAGCAACTCAGACTGGAATATAAACTACCATATTGCAGGAAATCAACAGTAATTTGATTTATTTGCCTCTCGTCAGCCTTTGCTTATGCCCACACCTGATTCTTTCATTGAAACTTGAGTTGGTTCGTTCTCTAAGTGTCACACGGACTGCCCCTTTCAGGGGATTTGCTGGGTTAAGACTATCTGCATAATAGTTCTAAGGCAATATTTGTTATTTTGTCTTCATTATCTCATGATGTACAGTGAAGTCTTCCAAAGCCTAAATGATCTATGATGTGAATCATAACAGAATAAATGCAGATGATGTGAGAATCCAGAAGTCATACACAGATCCACAATGCTATTCTGTTGAAAACACTGGACTTTTCCCCTCATGAAAATGTGTCATGTTAACAAGCAATGGGCTTATTATTGATATTTTAAATGACCTAACTTTAAAATTTTTTGTCTTTATTCATAATATGGTAAATATTGACAGATAAAACCCACTCAAATAAAAACCATTTGGGATGTTTAATAGTATGGGCATAAAGGGTTCCTGAGATTAAAAAGTTCAAGGACCACTGCTTTTGTCTGCCTGCAGGTGTCACATTTAACAACAAAAGGTTACAAAGAGAATTGGAGTTGGTCTTCTTTGAGAAATATCATGGTTGCAAAAATCATCTACTTCAAAATAAATCTGTAGCTTTTAGTTTAGAAATGTAACAAATGTTAATGCAGGATTTCTTTTTTTCTTGATGATGTTTAATGGAAATACAACACCATCCTAAAAAAAGAAGAGGCATAAACATGGAAATGACCTGAAAGTGCCCCGCATAGGAGAAAGCCGTTATTAAAGGTAGTACTTACTCATTCATCAAGCATTTACTGAATACTTATTGTGTGCCAGGCTCAATGGTAATCATTGGGGATTCAATGCTGCACCAGACTAGCACTTCTGCCCTAATGGGGAAGGCAGTAGAGTCACATAAAGAAACATATAATTACCAATTGTGATAAGTCCTTTAAAGGAAGTGATGGAGGTATGAGTACATAAAGGAGATTCCACCTGATTTTCAGAGTCAGAGAAGCTTTCTGGGAAGAAGTGCCAGTTCAATCAGCAAATGGAAAAATGAGCAGCAGTTAAGGATACACCAAGGGAGGAACAGCATCGCGGGTATGTAAAAAGAACCTTTGGTAGGAGGAGTGATAAGGGGGCTGAGGGAGGATGTGGCTGAAGCACACAAAGCCAGAGTGATGATCAGTAACAGGAGGTAGAGCCCAAGCCATAAGGACACGTAAAAGGTTTTGCCAAGGATTTTGGCCCTTTATATCACATAGCCAGTAGGAAGCCACGGATAGGAAAATGGATTAGGAAAACGGTATGACCGACTAGATTTGTATTTTCAAGACTTTGGCAGCCATAATGGGACGAGAGTGAAAAGCAAGACCATTTATAGGACTATGGAAGGAGCCAGGTGAAAGATGATGGAAGCTTGGAACAGGGTAATGGCAAAAGAGCCCCAAAGACGTGGATGAATTTGGTGCGTATTGGGGAAATAGGCCCCACCAGGAAATAGACCTGGTGATTTAAAGTTTCATAGCATAATAACCACAATAAACTGAACGCCATCCCCAAGCTTTCAACAAACAGGGTTACTAAAAAGTCAGAAATTCCCCCAAACCTCCTTCATGACAATCCATCGGCCCCGTGGACGTTCAGGGTCGTCCTTGCAAACCGCAGGCACAAGGCCTCGTTCCCAGCTCACGTAGGAGGCTCAGGACTTTGTCCCTGGAGGTCGGTGGCTTGGAACCGCTCCGTCTCCAGGGCAACGCCATTGTCGGTGCTGCGGGCGGGGGAGGGGTAACTAAGGACAACGGCCGGAAGAGAACTCCGGAAGAGAGGGAGAGTCAGAGGGGGAAAATGGGGAACACGTGCTGCTGCTCCGGCTATCTCGGGTGATTCGAGGCTTCCGCACGCGGCGAGAGTGAAGGGCGGGCGGAGCCGAAGAACGTGCCTGCGATTGGCGAGCTGGGCGCGGCGGGACGCTTCCGATTGGACGAGGCCGAGACGGAGGCTGCATTTTGAACCGCGTAGGGTTCTGGGTAGCAAAGGCCTTGGAAGGGTCTTAACCGAAAGGGGGAGGGGGAAGGTCGCTAACAAACGGCTGAGCTCACAATCCCGGCCGCACCCAGGCCGGGGCGTCCCCCTCCCCCCAATGGAGAGAGCCAGGCCGGAGCCGCCGCCTCAGCCGCGCCAACTGCCACGGGCGACCCCACCGCGCCGGTTGCGCCCCGCTCCGCCCCCGCTGCCGATCGAGGGCACTGCCTTTCGGGCGGCGGCCGCCGAGCCTCCTCCGTCGCCGCCGGCCCCGTGCGGGGCCGCCATTGCGACGGTGGCCTCGTCGTGCGGGGAGGCCCCGGCGTCGGGCGTCCAGTCCACCGCACGGCGGCTGCTTCAGGTGAAGCCGGAGCAGGTGTTGTTGCTGCCGCCGGGGCCACTACTCCCTCCGGCCCAGGACGAGGGCGCCGCTGTCTCGCCCGCGCAGGCGCGGCTGCTGCAGCTGAGGTCCGAGCTGGTGCTGTTGCCTCCGCCTCCCGCGTCCGAGGGCGCCCCCTGCAGGCCGGAGCTGCGCCCGGTGCAGCCGCGGGCACTGCAGGTCAAGGCGGAGAAGCAGGAGCTGGGGCCCGCCTTGGACCCGTCGACCGGCCCTCGGAGGGCGGTCGAGGGGGGCCCTAGAGCCTGCAGGGCGGCCAAGGTGGAAGGCCCTGGGCCGGCCCTCGACAGCTGCCGAGGGGAAGAGAAGAAGGGCAAACTGGAGGCAGAGGAGGTCATGAGGGATGCGGCGAAAGGCAGGGAAGGCAAAAGCCTGGCGGCCGTCGGAGAAGGAGTCATCAAAACTGAGGAGCCCGAGAGACTGTCCGAGGACTGCAGGCTCGGCGCGGAGCCCCCGTCCAATGGCCTGGGCCATGGCAGCAAGGAGGTCATCCTAGCCCAGCCGTCCAGCGCTTTTGGGCCGCACCAGCAAGACCTCAGGATCCCTTTGACTCTCCACACCGTCCCCCCAGGGGCCCGGATCCAATTTCAGGGACCTCCACCTTCTGAGCTGATAAGGTTGACCAAGGTTCCCCTGACACCAGTGCCTATTAAAATGCAATCCTTACTGGAGCCTTCTGTAAAAATTGAAACCAAAGATGTCCCGCTCACCGTGCTTCCCTCAGACGCAGGTATTAGACGGCAGGGGAATCTGGTTTTCAAAACTTCGCCCATGTTGCCCCATAGCAGACATGTCAGCAGTTCAGAAGCCTAAACTAGAAAAATAAAATCATGGAACTGATTCTTAGTCTGCACAGGTATCACTTCTGATTGACTTGTATGTATACCAGTAAAATACACTTAACACGTTCAAGAGTCCCGCAGCGTTTTAAAAGTTATAAGGACCAGTAAACAATGAGATTTAGCTAATCTTTATACACCAAAATAGAAATATTCTTGCTAGACAATGGCAACGCTTTCAGTTTATACGCTACAAAAAACAACGTTAAATATATCCTATTATAATAGGTCAGTACTTTTATTGTATAAGAAATAGAAAAACTGGTGTTTAATGAAAAAATTGGTTATAATTAAACAGTAATGTTTATACCCATTATGGAGGTTATTTTCTTTAAAAATGAACAGTAAACATTTTTCTAGGAGAAAACGATAAGTGATGACATGTAACTTTTAAAAGCTTTTAGGACACTTCCTATATTGTTTTTAAACACATGTTGGTTTTTTGGTTTTTTTTTTTTTTACTTTTTTTTACTGATTTCTCCTACCCACTTTATCTGCTTCCTTTTATCTTCCCCAGTTTTTAGACTTTTGCTTTCATTGTCTAAAGGAAATAATAGAATAGTTGTCTTTACACTAACTTTTTATCCTTTACATATTTAAGAATTTTATAAATCAAGTAACCCTACAATAAAGGATAATATAGGACGTTTACAGACAGTATATTTATGAGCCATATAGAAATGTGAATTTAGCCAATTTTATTTCAACAAGTTGTGACTCTTGAAAGTCACTTTTATTATTTTTTTTCTTATTTATCTTGTAGAACATGGTTTACTTTAACAAGAACTTCACCATCACAGTGAGATACAATTAATATAGTGTTGTGTTTTTTTTTGGTGGTGCTGGGGATAATATAGTATTATAAGTATTTTTGCTGATTCAAAGGACATTACAGAACCATGTAAATGAGTTCCTTTAAACATATAGAGAATGTCTACTTAATGTTAGACTTATGGTCATGAATCAGTCATGGTTTCTCTCCTCTAATGATGGACTATTTTTAGTGGGACATAAACAACATGTTAACTATGTTAGAGGTATTAATAAAGCTCAAAGGAATAACAAACCAGCAATTTATTGTGTCTTCAACATTATTATTTCTTCAAAAGACTCCTTCTAAACTATAGTTTAGAATTCTGAGTCCAGGGATTATAAGGAATTCTGGAATATTAGCAATTCTTTGGCTGTATTGAAGTGTATAATTTTTCAGATACTTAATAAGTATAGGTGAAGGTACACATCTGAAGGTTGCATGTGTGTTACATTAATTTAGTCTCTTAATTTTTGTCATGTAGGAATACCAGATACTCCCTTCAGTAAGGACAGAAATGGTCACGTGAAGCGACCCATGAATGCATTTATGGTTTGGGCAAGGATCCACCGGCCAGCACTAGCCAAAGCTAACCCAGCGGCCAACAATGCAGAAATCAGTGTCCAGCTCGGGTTAGAGTGGAACAAGCTTAGTGAAGAACAAAAGAAACCTTATTATGATGAAGCACAAAAGATTAAAGAAAAGCACAGAGAGGAATTTCCTGGTAATCAAATAAAATAAACAGTCTTTAACCTATTTTAAATATATTTAGATACAGACTAAGTTAGATTGAGATCTAAGGACAAAAGTGTATAATTTTTTTCCTAATCTGATAATGTGCAAGAAAGGGAATAATGACCATTATTATAGTAATGATTGAAATACAAAGCATAAGTTTTCTGAAATAGAAAGAAGTGGGGTGGGGTATCTGACTGGTCTTATACTTACCAACTAATGCAAACCAGAGGACATTTGGTTTCACAGTAGTTTTGATAAAATCTAGGCAGAAACATACGTAGATATATGGGTATACATTTAATGACAGTAAATCTCTAGATTTCTAGGGTATACTGGACATATTAAAATCCTGGCAATAGGCATGTGCAGGATGCACTTAAAAGATAATGAAAAAGCAAGGACTAATACCATGTTACATTTTAATGTGTTTATTAGAACATAGTCCTGCCTTTGATTAATACATTTATTCCCTTCATGTTTTAATTTTAAATGAATCTGATTCTTCCCCAGTAGCAAGGATACTGAGATTAAGCTTGAGAAAATACACAGTATGTGGCTAACATAACTACACAGTGTGTGAAAGAATTACTTTTTTCCTGAAATCTGAACAGAGAAGTCTCAGGAGGGAAGAGCAAATGTAATAACTACAGAGAAACAGTGATTCTTGGGTTATGCAGAAACTACAACTGCATACTGTTACTCTTCTGACTTTAGAAGGAAATTGAGTTGTTTATGGTTTTGGAGATTGCTAAATCTAGGAGAGCGACTCTTCCTGAACTAGGCATAAAAATAGTGAGTAGTTATTAGTGCCTATTATATTGTAAGATAGAGACAATTTATCTTATGGAAAGGGAGGTAACAGGAAGAGATGAATAAAGTCTTATGGGGGCATTGCTTTATAAGTAGAGGAATGCCTTTGGGATTTAAACTCAATGACTTTGAGGTAGATTCTGCTACAAATTCAATGTGTTAAGGGATATAAGATATTTGACCTTCCTTTCAGCTATGGGTTACAAAACTGACAACTAGTTAGGAGCTATATGGATATGTATATTAACTTGCACAGTGGAGGGAGGAGTCATTCACAGAAATAATATAATAGAACTGGAAAATATGTTTTTAAAAACTTTGAATTATATTTTTAACATGAAAAGAATCTTTAAAGGTTAAGTAGAGTCTGTACATTTATATTAAAAACAATCTATCTTCTTCTATAGGTTGGGTTTATCAACCTCGTCCTGGGAAGCGAAAACGCTTCCCTCTAAGTGTTTCCAATGTATTTTCTGGTACCACACAGAATATTATCTCTACAAATCCTACAACAATTTATCCTTATCGCTCACCTACCTACTCTGTGGTAATTCCCAGCCTACAGAACACCATCACCCATCCAGTTGGTGAGTTGGTTTTATTGTAGATTACTACTTTTAAACTAGCCGCATGAAAATTTTACCTCAAGTTGAAATTTTGTTTCTGAGAGGTTTAGATATTAGGCTCACAATTTAGAACAATAATATTAAGTGGGGGAATCAAGGAAAGAACATTAAATAGGAGAAGGAAAAATTTCAGTAGACATCAAAACACTTGGTTTGCTGGAGTAGCAAATTCATGTGTAAAACCTCACCTTTTAAGCAAGTTGGGATGAGCCCCTGGATTAGTCAGATAATGTGGAAATGACTGAGGTAATTCAGTAGGAAGTAGGAGTGTCTTTTAACTCTCAGAATAAAAGAATGTCTCACTAATGAGGCATCCTGTCCTGGAACTTAGTAATGCCACTGGTCCATTAAAGACCATTCTCTTGATGCTCTGAAAAAGCAATGGAAGTTATTCATTTTCTACCAAATATTTGTTTGGGTTATTGTCTCTCTCCAAGTTTCTTCTCTATTATCAGTTGCTTTGTTTATTTGTGGTATTGGGGATTGAACACAGGAGTACTGTGCTACTGAGCTACATCCCCAGTCCTTTTTAGTTTATTTTGAGACAAGGTCTCACTAAGTTGCTGAGGCTGACCTTGAACTTTCCATCCTCTTGCCTCAGACTCCTGAGTAGTTGGGATTACAGGTGTGTACCACCATGCCTGCCTCTATTATCAGTTCTTCATAGAATGTCTGTCTACTGATTATAGGAACTCAAAATTGATAAGCTTGTATTGTTATTGGGCTATCCATCATTGGTTTGTTATTCCTGCACCTATATTAACCGTCTCTTAGGAAGAGCTTTATCCACTGACTACTTGCTGTCACTTGTCTTAAAATTGCTTAAGACAAATTTCCTTGTTCACATCTTCCTGATGATAAAGCTAACCCAATGGGAGGAAAAAGCTACTCCTATGAGCTGAGAGGTATAGATATCTTGGAAATTGACTTCTTATAATTTTAAGCATTTTCAATGTTTCTTTTACTGTACCATTTTAGCAGTCAGTAGCAACAAAGCCATATCCAAGATGTCTACACCCAAGAAAAAGATTCAGAAAACTGATATCATAACCCTTTTCCCCTCCAAGTACAGTCAGGCACTCTTACCCTTTACTGTTTGGTAGTATTGCCTTTAATCTTGTATTTTAAAATAGGCTTATTTATGTCTTTATTTACTTGTTTTCATGCTATTTTTTTCTTTTTGTGATATTGGGGATTGAATTTGGGTGATCTACAACTGTCCCAGCCATTTATCTTATTTATTTATTTACTTACTTTATTGGTGCATTATAATTATAGGTAATAGTGGGATTTATTGTTAAGTATTCTTCATGCACTTAGAATGATTTAGTCAGTTTCATTACCAGAAGTACTTCTGCTTACTCTTCTCTCTTCCCTCCCTCTGGTCACCTTTTTCTACTGGTCTCCTTTCTATTTTCATGGGATCTTCTCCCTTCTTTTCTCTTTTTTCTCTCTATAGTTTCCACATGTGAGAGAAATTATATGATCCTTAACTTTCTGAGTCTCACTTAGTTTACTTCCAGCCCTTCATGTTTTATTTTTGAGGACTTGCCATCTTCCTGCCTCAGTCTCTTATGTAGCTGGGATTATAGAAACTTGCCACTATGCCCAGCATGCTATGTTATTTGTGATTTCTGTTTTCATAATACATATTTTTGCATTTTATTCCTTTTTTCCAAGACTTCAGTTAGATTTGTTGCATCCACTGTCAACTACTGTATACTTTCTAAGAAACAGATTTATCAATATTCTTATTTGAAGCAGTAGAAATTTATAACACATTATATTAATTTTATTCCATACAAAGATATGGGGTGGCTAAAAACTGGGAGGTTTTCTTCTAATGTTGATAGAGTTCTTGCATCTGTGATGTTGTATTTAAGTATGGTAGACAGAATTATAGGAAGCAATGTATAATTGTACACAATAATAACCAAAGACAAGGTAATGATTTTTTTTAAACAATAGCCTTAGTTTATGGTGGGAATGTCAGTCAGTAATTATTCCTTTCTTGGATTTCAAATAACAATTAGAGAACTTTATTTTATAAACATAATTTGAGAATTATTTTCCCAGATACTATCTTAATAATAAATGATTAGATTGATCTGCTACTATGCTGTCTAATCACACAGATTTTAAATACATTATCTGAAGGCTATTCTCAGCAGGATGTTATATTATATTACTTAGAGGAGTTAGTATCACTTGCAGATTTGGAAATTTCATTGTATATTTCATATTCTAAGTAATTTATAAAATGGTTAATAATGAATTATAGCACAGATCTCCTGAGGAATCAGTTTTAGTCTCTCATTATCTGCAGATGCTAATTTTTATACCTTACTTTTTTGTTGTTTCTTTTAACTACCTTTATATTCTAAATATAAAGTCATGGTAAATTTATTTTTCAAGCATGTTTGTCTTAATACCATGGAAGAGAGATGTCAAGGTAGTGAAGTGTGACTTTCCTCTTACAGAAACAACTTTCTTTTTTTTCTAGCAAGTTTTGCATTCTAACATGATATTGTATAGATTTGATCAGCTTTCAGGTGTAAAAAATAGACTTAACAAGCTAGAGTAACTCAGGTTACCATTTCCAATAGCTAGAAGTTTTGTTGACTTTCCAAAAATGCTCTTGGAAGAGGCCATTTGTACTTATTTTATAGAGTATTTTCTCAATTTTGCCTTTGAATTTCACTAAAATTCTCAGGCAAATGCTACCTTGGATCTATTTTTATTCAATATGTCCATTTGGATTAAAATATTCTGTGAATTTGCCCATCTTACTGTAGTTGATCTAATATTCTTGAACTATCTGCTGTCAGATTTAATTAGAATTCAGAAATCTTTGTAAGGTCTTCAGTAGGAAGGAGTTTATTGAGTCTCTCTGTTGTCTTTTGTATTATCATGACTAAATGATTCCAGAAAAAGGAATGACTTTCTTTTTTCTGTTAAGGTATTTAGAAAAATCAGTTAGTATTGACTTGGAGGTCTCTTAGACTTGGTTACTTCAGTTTTCCTTAGTACTGCCTAATTTTTATTTGCATATAACTTACAATATTTGGATTTATTTGTTTTGCTCATTTGGAAAAACTTTTAATGGGTTTGCTTTGATTTTGGCAGTAAGCCATAGAAGCTTTCTGATCTGGGAGCACATATTTTTTCTTCTGCGTTTTTAGCATTTATCATACAAAATAATATCCACTTTTCTTTAACCTTTCATTTTGGTTATCCTTAACAGCTTTCTTATCCTATTGAATATTTGGGTTCCAAAAGGAAATAATCCCAGGGTGGATTTTTTTAATATTTTCTCATTACTGAGGAATTTAAATTTAGAAATGCTTTGATTGCTACTGCATGATATTCAACACACTGAATTCATTAGTGTCTTTCTCTATTTTTTGACTCTCATTCAAGCTTATTTCATTTTATTGTGTATTCTACTATGCCTGTTCTAACAAGCAATCATTTGTGCAGGTCTTCTTAGCATATTTTTATCCCATTAAGCTATTCAATCTATGGGAAAACTGGAAGTATAATTTGATGTTCTCCCTATTTTGGTGTTTTTTGCTATCTCAGATGTCTTCTGAATAAATTCTAAAACCATGTTTGTTTTCCTGCCTACCTGCCCCTTCTGCTGCCTTATATTTACTACGTACTTATTGTAGATCTGTGCTATGGATAAAATATAAAGATGATTTTACAGTTTCTGGTATCAGAGTGTTCATAATGTAGTTGTGGAAAAGGTAGATGCAAATAAAACTAATTTTACTGTATCTTAGATACAATCTATAGTTCTCCTCTGGTATTATTTTTATATACAATGCATTATTTACTCTGCCTCTCACATTTAATGCCATATTCCAAGATCACTTTCATATCAGAAAGTTTTTAATATCAGAAAGTGCTTATAGTATGGTAGTCCAGAATTTGCTTTTGGTGTATTTTATCAAGTGTCTTTGATGCCAGTTCTGCCAGCATCTTCATTTTATATTAGTATTAGTGTTCAAATTTAGTTAAAGGCTTTGGAACTTCTGTAGAAACTATATTTTAGCTTGCCTTTTAAATGTCACTTTGCACATGTATGAATTTTCTGATTATATTGTGTCCTCTACATTTCATTTGTCAAGCCTGAAGTTGGTTTTCTGAACTAAATCTTAATTAGTTGACATTTTCTTTTTTTGGAATTCATATATTTTCTCTAAAATTTTAATTTAGAAGTCTACTACATTTAATTTTTTCATAGTAAATGCATGGCATTTTTAGTTTACCTACTTCTTGCTTAAACAAAACACAAAAGAAAACAAATTTTCATGATTCTGATGCTGTTATGATTGTATTGTGATATAAATTATATTCTGATATCATTTTTAAAAAAGATGGTTTACTTATCCTTGTTGAGGTTTTAAGGCCCGTTCCAGAAAAGTGTTACATCCATTAGAAACTCAAGTATGGCTAAAAATATTCCTTGAAAAGTGATGTAATTCTTAGGAATTTTCTTGAAAAGGCAGGGAAGGAGGAATCACATGGTTCAATGCAGTCTTTTTTTTTGATTCCAGGGATTGAACTTGGGCAGTTTTTAACCACTGAGCCACATCCCCAGTCCCTTTTTTATATTTTATTTAGAGACAGGGTCTCGCTGAGTTACTTAGGGCCTTGCTAAATTGCTGAGGCTGGCTTATGAACTCTCCATCTTCCTGCCTCAGTCTTCCAAGCTGCTGAGGGATTACAGGTGTGTGTCACCTGCAAAGTCTTCTTTTGCTACTTATTATCTTTCTCTTTTCCTAAGTCCTACTTTTCTTAGCATTGTCTAACTATTCTCAGTTCTCCATTTTCCCTCTGTCTCTTCCCAGCTACCTGCCAGTTATCTTCTCCTTATTACCTCTTGTACAGAAAAATTGGTTTGTGTCAGTTTCTGCGATGCTCTTCTGCTTCCCTCCTCATCCCAGTCATACAACAAAAACCTGGTTGCACCTTTTTTTCATTGAGCATGTGCAGTGGTTTCTTTCTCTTTGGAAGTGAGTGGTAGGAGATCTGCAGGAATTATCTAAAATTATAAAATTTTTTTGTTTTTTCTTTTGTCCTGACACTATATTACAGATCTAAAATTCTGCTCTTCATGCAATCATTATTAGATCATGCTAGCTGCTTTAACCTAAAATAAAAAAGTTTAATACAAAGTTTATTTTTTTAATCCATGTAAAGGCCAAAAGGAGTGTTTTTGGCTGGTAGATGGCTCTCTTCCTAAAGGTAATTTATAGACTTAGATTGATCCTGCTCTGCAGTTCTGCCATCTTTAATATGTGGCATCTGAGGCCTTTGTACTGTTGTGCCTGGACCTGCAGAAGGGAAAAGAGCATGGAGGATCATGTGTGAGAGTCTTTTATGGGCCAGTCCAAGAAGAGATGACATTGCTTCTGTTTATAATCTACTGGGTAGCCTTTATCTACATGGCCATCCTAACTGCAAGGGAGACTGGCAAACAACCTGTGTGCTAGAAGAAGAGAAAACAAGGGACTATTTCCGATGGGCTAGTTTCTACCATATGTTATCTACAGTGTAATATGTTCAAGGTCTGCCTTTTTCACAAACCTTCCTTGTTCACTGACAGTTTTATTGGTGGTGGACCTCCTGTTTTGCAACCGTATTTTTTATTTTTTATTTTTTTGGTACCCATGATTGAACCCAGGGGCAATTAGCCAGTGAGCTTCATCCTAGCTCTTTTTATTTTTTATTTTGAAACAGGTCTGGCCAGGTTGCTTAAGGCCTCACTAATTTCCTGAGGCTGGCCTTGAACTTGTAATCCTCCTGCTTTAGCCTCCCAGTTGCTAGGATTAAAGACATGCATGACCACATACTGCTTGAATTTTGACAGGATACTATGCTTTCATATAACTCTTTATTTACCTAATTATGACTTTAGAGTAAAAAAGTGCCTGGAACATCTTAGTTGCTTAATGAATACTTGAGTTGAATGAATGCATGATTATCATGCCATGTCTCATTTTCATCTCCTTTCCAGTCCAGTACTGCCTCCAGTACTGCCCAGAAATATCTTTGGTAGAAAAGAACGTCTGGTAAAAGATGCATCCCTCCTTTCTCAGTGATGGAAACTTTATTAATAGTTCTGTACAGCTCTTATAATTTACTTTTCATTTGCTTAGAAAGACCATACTTCTCTACTGAAAACTAAGAGCTTCTTGTGCTGGGTATAGGAAAAAGAAATATGCACCAGAAGTAGATTTGTTTTGAATATAAAAATAATCCAATTTGTAAAATTTTGAGAGATTTTGCAAGTTAGTCTGACTTTAGAGGAGGTTTAGATTTCCTTAAACCAGCATAGAGGCAGAAGTAATGTCAGCTATAGGCTGATTTGTTAGTTTGTTCTTTCATCCATTCCAACCTTTCTTTATTTTTTTATTCACCAGATTCTGAGACTATAAACATGAATGAAACAGTCCCTACTCTCCAGTGCCCAGCTTGGTGATTGTGGTGCGGGTGGCAGACATGAAAATATTTACATTATTTTGTGATAGTGATAGATTTATAAGGTTTGGAGGGCACATGAAGGAGGGGAATTGTGCTTGATAAATCAGGAAAGGCCTAACTAGGACCTATACCTCACAGGTAGAGAGGGCTAATCCATGTTACTTCATCAACTGAGAATCAGGACAGCTTCATTTACACCTTATTGCTACTTCATTGGGTCAGATGCCATCCTGAAACAGATGCATGTGTCCCTTCATTCCCTCTTTCCAGGATGAGGAGAGGCATTATATTGCTTCTGTTTATATTCTACTAGGTAGCCTTTATCTACATGGCCATCCTAACTGCAAGGGAGACTGGCAAACATAACCTGTGTGCTAGAAGAAGAGAAAACAAGGGTTTTTTCCTCTTGTTTTTTTAACTGAAAGAAAGAAGGGGTGATCTTACCTGGATATGGTTGAAAGACCATCTATAATTCTTTTGGCCTTTGACAGAGACGTAACTGCATTCTGTTCTTGAACCACACCTCTTTTTTTCTTTCTAATGCAGACAGCTAGCTGCATTGGAATAAACTAAATATTACTTTATTGCTATGACTTTTATCAGTATTTCATTAGGAAAGTTTAGTTATATTTAGGCTATGTATGTCATTTGGAATACAAGGCAACTCAATCAGCATCCTGTCTTCAGGAACAGAAGGATAAAACACAAAATTGGTTCACCTGACTTTAAAGATTCTGCCATAATTCCTATCATGTCCTGCTGTAAGTAGCATTCCTTTAATATCTGTCACAAATGGTTGATCTATAATGTTTACTTTCATTTGGAAATTTCTTTATGGATTCACGTTGAATGTGATAAGTGAAACAATTTTGTTGATCCCTTTTTTTTCCAACAAAATAATCTAATTTAATATACATAAGTATATAAAATTAAAGAAAAATGACCCATGCTGCTAATTTGAAACTCCATTAATATTAAAAATAAAATTAATATATTTAGATTTATAAAAATTCACATAATACCCAAAGTCTAGCTTTTCCTACTGTTCAACTGTCCTGTTCCCTTACCTAGATGATCATTCCTTAAAGGTAGTTATTGTCAATAGTTAAATTATTTGTTAGAGAAAATTATATATGCACACCAGCATTTGCATATATTCCTTCTTTCAACTTATGAATCGGTAGTTTTACTCATTTATTTATTCACACAAAACAATTTGTTGGGGCTTAATCTGTGCCCAGCAGAACTCTACCTCAGTGTGCAATAATCAACAAAACAGAAAAGGGCTCTCTTCTCATGGGACTTAGAGTTTGTTTGGGAAAGAGAGATTTTTTTAAAAAAATGTGAATAAACATGTCACGATTTCTTCAGTTCGTTCAAAATGCTATAAATGAAATACAGTGATTTGGTGTGATGATGCTGTTAGGTAAGGTGGTTAGTGAAGGCCTCTTAACAGTTCATTAAATTTTAATGGAAAAGGAGAAACATGACCCAATTAATGCTTGACCTATGCTCCTTTTATTTCTAAAGGTGAAGCCCCGCCTGCCATCCAGCTGCCCACACCTGCAGTCCAGCGTCCAAGCCCCATCACACTTTTCCAGCCCAGTGTCTCCAGTACTGCCCAGGTGGCCGTCCAGGCTCCAAGTTTGCCGCTCCGCCCAGCACTCCCACCTCAGCGCTTTGCTGGGCCTTCCCAAACTGACACTCATCGGCTGCCGTCAGGAGCCAATCGCTCTGTGAAGAGACCCACTCCCGTTTCTCTGGAGAGTACCAGCAGAATTCCAACTAGTGCAAGTACAGCCCATGCCAGATTTGCAACCTCAACCATCCAACCTTCCAAGGAGTATTCCAGCGTTTCCACTTGCCCCAGAAGTGCTCCGATCCCCCAGGCTCCTCCCCTTCCACACTCACATGTCTACCAGCCTCCTCCCCTTGGCCATCCAGCCACACTGTTTGGGACACCACCACGATTCTCTTTCCATCACCCTTACTTCCTACCTGGACCTCACTACTTCCCATCAAGGTAAATGAACAGTTTTTTTTTTTTTTTCCTTTCACTTAAAAACATAGCTAATGAATTTTACTTCTGAAGACATATCTTTTTTGTTAAAAAGGACTCAATTCTGCTTGGAATCTAATTTAGAGACTGAATAAGAGCCAAGCAATTAGCATAAATGGATGAAGGGGTGGGGCAGGTGAGGATTGGGGGAGCTAGAGAGAGTGCATGCCTTGCCTAACAGAGTAGCTCTTACTCAGCTCTGTCCAGGTTTTTTTCACATGAAAATATAGGCGCCAATATTGTCAGATGATTTTTTTTCATAGGAAACAGCTGTAAGAACCTTAAGGTCATTTAGTTGAATCCCCTTACTGTATGCATCTGAAACTTTAATGTGCACATAAATTATGTGGCATCTTGTTAAAATGCTGATCCTGATGTAGTAGATCTGGTATATAGTAGGTATCCTGCTGAAGTATAGTATGCTTTTCATTCTGCATTTATTGATTGATTGATTGATTGATTGTAGTATTGGGGGTTGAATCCAGGAGGACTCTATCATTGAGCTATATCCCCAGCCCTTTTTATTTTTAAATTTGATTTTGGAAAAGGGTCTCATTAAGTTACTGAGGCTGACCTTGAGCTTGCAGTCCTCCTATTTCAGTCTCCAAAGTAGCTAGCATAATGGGCATGTGCATTGCACCCAGTACTATTCTGCATCTTTATTAAGTTCCCAAATGATGCCAGTTCTGCTGGGTTTTTAATCACATATTGAATAGTAAGGTATAGAGGAAGACTTTCTAAGAAAATTTAAATGACTAGGTCAAAGTTATATTTTCCTCTTAGTGTCCTTTTAATAAAACCAGAAAATTTCCTATTAAATTAACAAGGAAAGAATTGATTTTCATAGGGAAGTGTCTAGGAAAAACAAATTTATAATTTTCATTTTGGAGTGATAGAATTTAACTGCCTTGAAAGTATTCTGATAGACTGGTAACAACCTCTGGGTTTTTTTGTTTTGTTTTGTTTTGTTTGGTTTGGTTGTTTGTTTGGTACTGGGGATTGAACTCAGGGGCACTTGACCACTGAGCCACATTCCCACATTCCCAGTCCTATTTTGTATTTTTATTTAGAGACAGGGTCTCTCTGAGTTGCTTCCTCTGTTTTTTAATTGCTGTTATATGTATAGACAGAATTTTTTTCTTTAATCAGGGATTGAACCCAGGGGTGCTTAAGTACTAATCCACATTCCCAGTCCTTTTCCTTTTTTATTTTGAGACAGGGTCTCACTAAGTTGCTTAGGGTCTTGCTAAGTTGCTGAGGCTGGCTTTGAACTTGTTATCCACCTGCCTCAGCCTCCCCAGCTGCTGGGATTACAGGCATGCACCACCATGCCTGTTCAGAGATGGGTTTTGTTGAGATTGGAGTGTTAGACATTTAACATCAATCATATATTGTTAATTAGAAAGCAAAGCTACTCCCCACTTGGGTATACCTACTTCTCAAAAGAAACAACTTTTGGGGATATATTATATTGCTTCAATTCATAATAGGATTATTTGCTTTCAAATACTTAGCCTAGGACTGGAAGAAAGTGGAACAAAGGGGATTAAAACAGTAGAAAGGAGATTTTACTATCTGAGGTTTGCTTTTTTTCCCTTGTGTATGCTCTTTTTATCTTTTAGCAACTTTCAGGAGTATTTTAGTTCAAGGGATCAAACCTCAAGAGACTACTAAAGCCAGGAGTTGATAATCTTTTCTCCCTGCTATCTGCCAGCATCTGGGATGCCTGCTATCTGCCAGCATATAGGACTTTTGGAGAATTTTATAAAATGTTTCCTAGAGTGGATTAAGGGAGGTTATATTTCTGGGATTTGATTCCCATAACCGCAAAACAAAACAAAACAGTAACAGAAGAAAAAGAGAAACTATTTTAAATGTTTCCTAGATATAGGAAAAGTATTAAGGACCTAATGGAATTTAATAAATAAGTATATTTGGGGATACTTGGCCTTAGTTAGAACTTTGAGGGGTCATAGCTCAAGTTGCAGAAATTTTATTTATTACATAATTTGTTTTATAATACAGGAAAGTCGTGGGTGATTTATTCACAGGAAAGTAGAAAAAGAATCAGAAAGTCCTACAATCTCATTCTAGCTGCTAATGTTTTTGTTTGCTTTTATTTTTCTTCTTTTTTGTGTTTTGAGAGACAGACATTTTTATGTGTAATTCTCACAACAATCATGTGACTTGGGTATAATATTCCTATTTATCTAATATATAAATTGATTAGATGTCAAATAGCTTTTCAAAACAGAAGGCCAGCCTTATGAATTACTACTTATAATACTTTCCAGTTGCTTTTCTGACTTTCATCTGTATATGTCTGATGATAATTTTCATCAGGAAATGGATAATCTAATTATTTATGCTTGCCTAGCTAGTATATTTCAGTAAAATCTAGTATGAGTAAATAACAAAACTGATTCTCTGTTTTTTCTGAATTGACAACGAAGTCTTCTATAGAGAATATTATTTCATAACCTATTTATGTGCGGAATTATTCAACTATTTGAATACTGTAATTATAATGGGTATTTGTGACTTAGATATAAACATTTTGGGTGTATATTTGCTTTATATATTATTTTAATATTTTTGTGTGGAACAGGTCATTTGTCCCTCTGTGTTTCTAGATAAAAATCCAGGTTAGGTGCTTCAATCAAGAAGTCATTTTGGAAAACAGATGAACACACAGAAGTGCTAATCCTTCTCTGAGGGCTACGTCTTCCTGGTTAAATCTTAACCAACTTCATTCTGTGCTTTTTGAAACCCTCTTTTTCTGTGTACTACATTGATTCTGTAAACTAGTTCTTCTTTTCTCTCTACTCCTTCTTTTTCCTCCTCTTGTAGCACATTTTTATTTTTATATTCATGAGAGACATAGAATTCTGATTTTATTGATCATTGAGTAAAAAAAAGTGTTACAAACCTATTGCAATTAGAGATAGCGAAAAAATATGAAAGACAAATGGGGAGCTATTAACTTGAAATACATAGAAAATATACTCAGATATGTATATTGGTGGAGAAGGTGAGTCCAAAGAATTCCTGGATTTGTAGGAATAGATAGCATCCTAACTGCAAAATTTTAGGCAAAAGAAACACAGGTTAAAAACAGTTCTCTTTAAGCTTTGTTTAGGTCATAGACTCATCTAAGAATTTGATTGAAATTTTGGACTCTCTCTGTAATCATGGACATAGACATCCATATACAAACTTTCACCTGAACCTTTATGGGAGAGGGATATTTATGGTCCCCAAATATGGTAGATTTAGCTTACAATTCCTTCTGTTATACTTACCTAGGAATCAACACTGAATTTAAATGTGAACAATTTAATGCCTAGGTGAACCCAGCAGAAAGGAAAATAAATCCCCACAAACCAAAGTGACCAACAAGCCAAAAACCATTTACAGTAGTCCTGAAGATGTTTTCAAATTCAGAATTAATCTGAGTTGTTATAAACTTGGGTTTTATTACTGGAGTAAGAAGAGATGCAGTATTGAATCTGTTCAAGGTAGAGTCTAGTACTAAAACTTCCTCATAAGCCAGAACCCTGGAAGATCTTTTCAACCTTGATAAAAGAAATAAAATATTTTTATTGCTGACTCAGATAGTGTACAAAGAGAAACTTGTTTTTACCCAGGGAGCTATGTGATTTCCATTAGAAATCCAAACCCTACAGTGCCTTTCACATTGGTTAAGAATCTAACATCACCCTATCTACTTGCTCAGAAATGTCTAAGTAGAGAAATTAACATATAAACTAGATCTGTGCACCTGCTTTAGAGGAACACTTGCATCATTCAGGCTATTTGGGGCTTTCAAATGTCAGAACATTGCAAAGGGATTCATTATTTGTAGATCTTACAAACAGGAAGGTTAGTAGTCCAAGAATTTGAGATAATTGAAAACCAGAAACAAAATCAATGTTAAGTCATTAAAGAAGACTTCTGTTCCAGCTGAAATATAAAAATATCAATTAGATTCATTTCTCTCAAACCATTTTAAAAACTACACAAAATGTGCAAAGATGTGAACATAACGAAATGAAGGGCAGTGATTCCCTTTGCGATAGGAAACTAATGAATCAAGCCCTAGAGAGAGGGACAGAATCATTATCCAGAGTTGTCACAATATATTAACCAAAATTTGTAGTTTTCTTTTCTTCTGTTGGTACTGGGGATTGAATCCAGGGATGCTCTACCCCTGAGCTACATCACCCACCTCTTTTTAATTTTTAAGACAGTGTCTAAGTTACCTTGGCTGACCTTGAACTTGTGATCTCCTGCTTCAACTCACTACAATGGAGGTCAAAATCCATATTCACAGTGTAGGAGAAGACCTGTCCTCCATGAATCTTATATTTGCTGAAGTGACAGCTAATGGTAACTGGAATCCGAGTAAAAGTAATCATGTAATTAGAAAAAAATTGTATAAATATATATTTTTTTCCTCTGGCTTTTAATTGATTTTAAAAGTAATTACATAAAACAACATATAATGATTGTTGTGGGGAAATTTATTTAGTTGAGAATAACAGCACAAAATAATGAATAGAATTAAAGTTGTTTTGGAGTAAGGACATAATGCCATAACTTGAAACCACAGAAAAAGACAAAGAGAACCAGCAATAGTAAATAAGAAGATTAATATGCATACTCTACAAATATACACTCCTTGTCTTTTCTGTTTATTTAATGAATATACAATTATATAAAGTAATAATTATAATAACATATTATTGGATTTGTAACATATATAGATGTGGTTTGTGTCCCAATAATAGCCCATAATGAGGGGAAGAAAGCAAACAGCTTATAGAAGCAACATTTCTGTATTTTACTGGATTTATTAGTATAGGTCCAAAATAGATTCTGCTAAGTTCAGAAAGATACAGCAAAAGTCATAGAGCAACTACTAAGAAAATAAAAATAATAGTGAAAACAATTGTTAAAGGAATTAAAATGTTACACTGGAAAGTATTCATTTACCTGCACCTAATAGAAGAGAAAATAGATCCAAATCTTCATCATGTTGGCCTAGGACCAGATTTCCTTAACGTGACTCCCAAAGCGCAAGAAATAAAAGCAGGAATCAATGATTGGGATAGAGTCAAACTAAAAAGCTTTTTCTCAGCAAAGGAAACAATCAGCAATGTGAAGAGAAAGCCTTCAGAGTGGGAGAAAATCTTTGCTACACACACTTCAGATAGAGCACTAATCTCCAGAATCTACAAAGTACTCAAAAATCTTTACACCAAGAATACTAATAACCCAATCAATAAATGGGCCAAGGAAATGAACAGACACTTTACAGAGGAAGATCTACAAGCAATCAACAGATTTATAAAACAACGTTCAACATCTCTAGTTATAAGAGAAATGCAAATCAAAACCACCTTAAGATTTCATCTTACCCCAATTAGAATGTCTTTTATTAAGAATACAGGCAACAACAGGTGTTGGTGAGGATATGGGGAAAAGGGTACACTCATACATTGTTGGTGGGAGTGCAAGTTGGTGCAGCCACTCTGGAAAGCAGTGTAGAGATTCCTTAGAAAACTTGGAATGGATCCACCATTTGACCCAGCTATCTCACTCCTTGGCCTATACCCAAAGGACTTAAAATCAGCATACTACAGTGATACAGCCACATCAATGTTCATAGCTGCTCAATTCACAATAGTTAGATTGTGGAACCAATCTAGATGCCCTTCAATAGATGAATGGATAAAGAAACTGTGGTATATATACACAATGGAATATTATTCAGCCATAAAGAAGAATAAAATTATGGCATTTGCAGGTAAATGGATGATGTTGGAGACTGTTATGCTAAGTGAGATTAGCCAATCCCAAAAATCCAAAGGCTGAATGGTCTCTCCGATATGTGAATGATGATGCATAATGTGGGGTGGAAGGGTGGCAAGAATGGAGGAAGGATAGATAGCATAGATGGAAGGGAGGGGTGGGGTCGGGGTGGGGGGGTAAGAATAATAACAGAATGTGACAGACATCATTGCCCTGTGTACATGTATGAATGCACAGATGGTGTGACTCTACTTTGTGTACAACCAGAGAAACAATAGCTGTACTCCATTTGTGTTCAATGAATCAAAATTAAATAAATTTTTTAAAAAAGTATTCATTTAAAGCAAAAGAAAGCAGTAAGAAACCAATAGAAGAACAAAAGGAAACCATGAGATACACAGAAAACAAAAAAATAAAAATGGCAGACATGGACTGGGAATATGGCTCAGTGGTAGAGCATGTACATGTACAAGATCCCAGCACCACACACACACAAAATCTCAAATCCAACTATATTAATAATACCATTAAATGCTAATGGGTTAAGGTAGATATTATCATCTTGGATTAAAAAAAATCAAAAACCAATTATATGCTCTGTATAGGAGACATTGTTTAGATTCAAACTCTTCCAAAAAATAGAAGAGGAGAAAACACTTTGCAACTCATTCTGTAAGATTAGTAATGTCCTGGTAACAAAACCAGATATGACAGGAAGAAATTATAGGTCAATATTTCTTATGAATATGGACACAAATATCCTCAAAAATAGCAAACTGAATCCAACAGCATATTCAAAGGATTATATGTCACAACTAAGATTTATCTCAGTAATGCAGGGTTGGCTTAACATCTGTAAATCTGCATCTGTATTATGTCACATCAATAGAATAAGAACAAAAAAAATCACATGATTTGATTTCTGAATAGATGCAGAATAAGCATTTGACAAAATTCAGTTTTGTTAAACATGAAGTGTTCTAACAAACTAAGAATGAAGGAAAATTTGACAAAGAACATCTACAAAAAAGCCATAGCTAATATATTTAATGGTGAAGGGACTGAATACTTTCTCTAAGATCAGGGACAAGACAAAGTTGTCTGTTTGTCACTTTTATCCAACATTTTATTAGAGGTTTAGTCCAGGATAATTTAGATTAAAAAATAAATAAAAGGTATCTAGATTGTAAAAAGAAATTTTAAAAGTCTCTATTTTCAGATGATATGACCTGATGCAGAATCTTAAGGAATTCACCAAAAAAAACCTATTAAGCATCAAGTGCATAATACTAATATACAAAAATCAATTGCATTTCTACATAGCAATGAAAAAACAGAAAATGAAGTTGAGAAAGCAATTTCTTTTATAATAGCATCAAAAAGAGAATGAAAAAAATCTTAGAAGTGAATTTAACAGAAGTGTGAAACTTATAATCTGAAAATTACAAAACTCTGCTGAGGAAGGATGTCATTGAGAATTGTAGAATAAGGAACTCCAACAATCTCTTTCCAACAAAGTAACAAGCTGGTAAAAACAATCAACTTTTTTTGAACTCTGGAATTTAACCCAAAGCAGAACAACTGGAGGAAATGCTTAATGAAGGATAAAGTTTTTAAATTTTGGCAAGAGGGAGTTCTGGTATTTTTGTTTATCTACCTACAATTCTCTACTTTCCAGCCCAGCAATGGCAAAAGGGAACAGTGGCCCAGTTTCCACATGTAGCTTGTTGCTGCTAGAGAAGGTAACATAGACCTTGTTCTCAAAGAACTTTGGTTATGCATTTTGATCTATCAAAATTACTATCTTTGAGGTAAGGCTTAGGAGCTTGCCTTTTGTTTTACCAAACCCACTCAGAACTCTCTCAGGGATGGAGTTGTCTCCCAGGGTGATGGTGGAAAACATTTAAAGGTATTTATTACCTGCTGCTGCCCAGAGAAAGGGACAACAGACAGACCAAGTTGCAGACAGATAAAAAGCTTATAACAGACTGGGAAAGGAGACACATGGGAGAATAAGAGCTTTGCGAAGCACCCCTATATACTAGGGAATCCAAAATGCTGCACACATGCCCAGAACTAGATGCATGCTCAGAAATCATCTGAAAAGACCTTGAAATTTCACTTCTGATCCATCATTAGGCTCTGTTTAAACAGGAAGTGAAGCCTAAGTCACAGTTGAAAATGGCCTAAGAATTGAAGGAATGCCTGAACTTGGATATAATATCCAAAGATCAAGGGGAATATTTTTGGTTTGGTTTTGTGACTAGGTAATTAAGGAAATCTCTGTCATATCACCAGCTGACCACTAAGCTAATAGAACAAACAAGACCATGCTTGACAAAACATACATATTTCACAAAAGTAGTTTTAAAAAGTCACCAACTACCTACCACCCCCAAACGAACAAAGAGCAACACCAAATTCTGGGTGGGGGAAAATTTTGTTTCTAAGAGCATCACATTCAGTCTGCATAATATGAATATTAACATATGTACATACTATTTAAAATGTTCAGTTTTAAAAAAATCAGAAGATCTAAAAGGAGAATATGGCTTTCACAGAAAAAAAATAACAGCAACTGTCCCTCAGAAAATCAAATATCTGACTTACTTAAATCAACAGTCTTATATATGCTTCATGGACAAAGAACTAAAAAGGGAGAAGGAGGTGGAGAATGAAAGGGGAAATACTTGGGAATGATATTGGCCAAATTATATTATATTGTTATATTGTGTGTATGTGTGTATATGTAACAACAATAAATCTCACCATTATGTAAAACTCTAATGCACCAATAATGAGAAAAAAGAGGAAGAGCTAAAGAAAACAAGGAGAACAATGTTTCACCAGAGACTGTTAATGAAGAGGTGGAAATAAAATAAAATCAAGTACAAATTACAATAACAAATGAAAAATTCATTAGGACTGGGTGCAGCTCAGGAGTAGAGCAGTTGCCTAGTATGTGTAAGGTCCTGGGTTCCATCCCCAGCACACTGAAAAAGAAAAAAAAGGTATTCATTAGAAGAATTCAGAAGCATATTTGAGAAGGCAGAAGAAAGAATCAGTGAACCTGAATGTAAGTCAATTGAAAATATCTATTCTGAGAAATAGGAAAAAGTAAATATAACCTAAGGTACCTTTAGGATGTTATTAAGTGTACCAAAAGAAGAGGAAGGTACTGAAAGAATGTTGGAAGAAATAATGGCCAAAAACTTCTCAAAATTTGAAGAAAGATGTGAATCTACATGTTATGGTTTGGATATACCATGTCCCCCAAAAGAAATGTTCAGAGCTGAAATGATTGGATTGAGAGAGCTATAACCTAATCAACTCATCCTAGTTTGAATGGATCAACTGGGTGATCATTATAGATAGGGGCATGTTGTTGAGGGAGGTGGGTCACTGAGGGCACGTCCTGGAGGAATTCATCTAATCTGTAGCTTCTCCTTTCCTCTCTGCTTCTGAATGGCTGCCATGAGGTGAGCAACTTTTTGCCATAATGTTCTGCCTCACCTTAGGCCCAAGCAGTGAAGTTGGCCCACCATAGACCAAATTTCTGAAATTGAGCCAAAATAAACTTTCCCTCTTTTCACTTGTCCATGTCAGGTATTTTGGTCACAGCTACAAAAAGCTGACTAACACACTACATATACAAGAAGTTCAATGAACACAAAATAGGATAATCGTCTAAAGAAATCCACACTGAGATACATATAATCAATCTACCAAAAGACAGAGATAAAAAGAGAATTTGAAAGCAACAAGACAGAAGTGTCTCATCATGTTCAGGGAATTTTCAATAGGGCCAGTAATCAGGTTCTTCTCAGAAACCATGAGTAAACGAGCCAGAAAGTAATGAAGGAGAAAAAAAATCAAACAATGCCTTAGTCTAGTGGGTACTATTATAACAGAGTACCCAAGAATGGGTAATTTATGAAGGACAGAAAATTACCTCAGTTCTGGTGACTGCCGATCATGGTGTCAGCATCTGGTGAGGGTCTTAAAAGGGCAAGGAGCACCAACCCCTTCCATCAAGTCCCTTTATAAGGGCTCCTAAACCCATTCAGGGATAGAAGCCCATTTATGTTTTAATCACTTCCTGAAGGCCTTACCTTTTAATAGTACTCTATTGGCAATACTTGAATTTGGAAAGGAAGACATTCAAACCATGACAACTAAGAATTCTATAACAAAACTATATTTAAAAAATGAAGAAGAAACTAAGACATTCCTGGATAAAAGTTGGAAAAGTTTGCCACTAGTAGACCTGCACTATAATATTTTGAGATAGAGTCTTGCTATGTTGCCTTGAACTCACAATTGTCCTACATCAGTCTGTAGTGCCTTGTCTAGCTCTTAATAAATCCTACAGGGAGTACTTTTGGTTGGCATGAAATTACTTTAGAAAGTGTATAAAAACCACATAAAGAAATAGAGAACACTGATAAAGATCTTATAGAGGCAGATATAAATGACATTATTATTGTATTTTTGGCTAATAACTCTTGTCAAATTATTTCAAAGGACAAGGTATAAAATAATTATTAGAAATTTGTGCGAATGGACACAAAATGTTTAAAGAAATAATAATGAGTATAATAACATAAAGGAGGTAGAGCCATATATGAGCAGAGATTTTGTATGCTACTAAAGTTGTTAATGTCACTTACAACTAGATTGTTATAAATTTAAGATGTTAATTATAATCTCCATGGTAAGCATTAAGAAAAATAGTTTAAAATATATGAAAAGGAAATGAGGGAATCAAAATGATATATGAGAAAAGTCCATTAAACAAAAAAATAAGGCAATAATAGAGGAATTAAGGAACAAAAAAGACATGAGTAGGAAACAAATAATAAAATATCAGAATAAGACTTTCCTTATCAGTAATCACTGTAAATGTAAATGAACTAAAAATCTTCAATTAAAAGAGATCAGCAGAAAGGATAAAAAATTTCAAGCTATATTTTGTCTGCAAGAGGCTAATTTTGAAGTAGGTGATTTTACAAGTAGGTGGAAAGTGAAATAATTGGAAAAGATATTCCATATAAATAGCTGCAGTTTGGCTCTTGAAGGTCCTAAAAAGCCTGTGTGTTGACGACTTGGAATCCAACCTGTAGTGCCCTTAGAGGATGGTCCACTCTATAGGAGGTGAGACCTAGTGCAAGAAAGTTGTGGTTGGGGTCATGCCTCTTGAAGGGGATGTTAGGATCTTGTTTTCTACCTGTCTTTCTTTGATTTTTGGCTGCTATGAGGTGAACAGACTTGCTCCTGTATCTCCACACACCACAAGCTCTAGTATGATGTATTGTACCATTACAAACCAATAGCAACAGGGCCCATCAACCATAGACTGAAACATCTGAAATGATGGGGTAAAATAAACCTTTCCTCTTTGTAAATTGATTTATCTCAGGTGTTTGTACAGCAATGGGAAGCTGACTCACACAGTAACTGAAAGAGAGCTAGGGTGGCTATAATAATATCAGACAAAATAGACTAAGTAAAAAATTATTATAGAAACAAGAACTGTTATGGTTATGATATAAGGTGTCCCCCCAAAGCTCCTGAGTTTTAACACAGGAATACTCAGAGGTGAAATGATTAGATTATGAGAACTATTACCTAATCAGTACATCCAGTTTGAATAGACTTATTGAGTGATAACTGTAGGCAGGTGGTGTGTGGGCTGGAGGAGGTAGGTCTCTAGGGGCAAGTTCAGGAAGGATTAATCTTCTTTGTAGGCACTTCCCCTTCCACTCTCTCTGCTTCATGGCTGCCATGATGTGAACAGTTTCCCTCCCCCATGCCCTCTGCCATGCCGTTCTGCCTTGCCTTAGGATCTGAGCAGTGGAGTTGGCCCACCATGGATTGAACCTCTGAACTTTCCCTCCTTCAAGTAGTTAGGTGTTTTGCTCATGGCAATGAGAAGCTGACTAACACAAGGATGTTGCATATGGATAAAAGCATCAAAACATTAAGAAAATAAAGTAATTATGTGTGTATGCAACAACAGGATCCCAAAATATAAGAAGCAAAAATTGACAGAATTGAGGAGAGAAATAGGCGATACTACAAGACTTCCATATTCCACTTGAATAGACAGATGATCCAAAGTCCATTCAATATGGAGACCAATAAGGAAATAAAGGACTGAACAACCCTGTAAACCAGATAGGCCTTAGATACACACACACACACACACACACACACACACACACAAACACCCATTCTTCCTGACAACCGTACACAGTCTCCTCACATGCACATGGAACATTCTAAAGTAGATTAGTTTTAGATTGTAAAAATGTCTCAATAAATTTTAAAAAATTGAAATATAAGGTGTCTTCTCTAACTATAATGAAATGATATTAAAAATCAATAACAAAAGGAAAATGAAAAAATCACAAATATGTGGAAATAAACACACTTTTAAACAACCAATCTGTTGAAGAAGACATTATAAAAGAAATAAGAAAAATACTTGGAGCCACGTGTGGTAACTCACACCTGTAATTCCAATTACTCAGAAAGCTGCAGGATGATCGTGTGTTTGAGCCAGCCTCTGTAACTTAGTGAGACCCTGTCTCAAAAATAAAAAATAAAAAGGACTGGGGAATTTATTTGGTTAATTGGTAAAGCACACCTAGGTTCAATCCCTACAAACACACACACACATACACACATACACAGCAAAGGGAGAAAAAAAAAAGAAGGAAGAAAGAAAAAGAAACAAGACAAATACTTTGAGATGAAGGAAAATGAAAATACAACATACCAAAACATATGGGATTCAGTATTGAAAGCAGTATTCAAATTTAAATTTATAGCCTTAATGGTCTACACTTAAAAAGAAAAATCTCAAATCAAAAACTAAACTTTACATTTTAAAAACTATAAAAAGAAAAGCAAACAAAAGCTAAAGATTAAGAGGAAAAAATAGAGATCAAGGTGTACATATAAATAAAATAGTAGAAAAACAATAAAAATGAAAAACTTATAGCTACACTAAGAAAAAAGAGGACACAAATCACTAAAATCAGAAATGAAATTGGGGATATTACCACCATCCTTACAGAATTAACAATGATCATTACAGAAATACTATGTACAATTATACTCTAAAAATTAGATAACCTAAATTAAATGGAAAGATTCCTAGAAATACACAAATTACCAAAACTGACTCAAGAAGAAAGAAAATTCTGAACAGAACAATCAATAATTTAAACCCTCACCCCCAAAATAAAAGCTGTGGGCCAGATAACATCACTAGTGAATTCTACCAAACACTGAAAGAGGTATTAACACCAGCCCTTCTCAAACTCTTCCACAATATAGGAGAGAAGGGAATGCTGAAGTCATGTTATCCTGTTACCAAAGGCAAACATCCAGGGAAAACAAAACTACATATACTTTATGAATGTGGGTACAAAATATATTCAACAAAATACTAACAGCCAGTTGTAGTGACATACACCTATATCCTAGATTCTTGAAAGCCTGAGGCAGGAGGACCAAAAGTTAAAGGTCATCCTCAGCAATTTAGTGAGACACTGTCTCAAAATAAAATATAAAGATGACTGGGAATGTAGCTCAGTGACAGAGTGCTTGCTAGCATGTGTGAAGCCTTGGATTCATCCCCAATGCCATAAACAAACACAAAAAATCTAGCAGATTGATCTAGCAGCATATAAGCCAATACCATCCAGGAATTGTAAGCATGGTTCAGCATCTGAAAGTTGATTAGTAATAAAACTACTTGATCATCTAAACTGATTTAGGAGAGTATTTTACAAAGCCTTTTTTCACTTTTATGGTGAAAAATGAATTCCTAATTTCAAAACTTACTCATCAACCTAGGAAAAGAAAGGAATTTCCTCAATATAATAAAGAAATTTATCAAAACCCCACAACCAATGTCATACTTAATAATGAACGATAGAAAACTTTCCTCATAAGATCAGGAATAAAACAAAGATGTCTGTTTTTCACTACTTCTATTGAACACTTCTATTGAACATTGGAAGTTCAAATAAGACCAATTAGGCAGGAAACAAAAATAATAAAAAGATTCCAAAATGAAAGGGAAGTAAAACTACCTCTATTCTCATTTGACATAATCCTATATGTAGAAAATCTTAAGAATTCACAAAAAGACATTATAGTTAATAAATAAATGAAGTAGTTTCAGGGCATAATAACAATACAAAAAATCAGTTGTATTTTTATACACTACCAATGAACAATTTCTAAATGGAAATTGGGAAAGCAATTTCACGTATAATAGCATCAAAAAGAATAAAATAGGAAAAAATTTAATCAAGGTGATATAAGAATTGTAAACTGAAAACTGCAAAATATTGCTAAAGGAAATTAAGCTGTAAATAAATCAAAAGACATCTGTGTTTGTGGATTGGAAGATTTAATATCTCAATAGTTCCAAAGCAATTTACAGAATCTCATTTTTTTCCAGAAATGGAAAATATGATCCTAAAATTCATGTGAAATTGCAACTGACCTTAAATAGCCAAAACAATCTTGAAAACAACAAAACTTTGAAAGACTCACAAGCCCTGATCTCAAAACTTAATGTAAAACAATATCAAAATAGTGTGGTACAAGAGAATGAGACGATAATCCACACATGTGGCTAAAATATTTGCAAAAAACATTTGATAAGTAAGTTCTTTGCTTATTCAAAATGAGCAAAGAACTCTTAAGATTCAACAATAAGAAAACAAGCAACTTAATTAAAAAATGAGCAAAAGACCTGAATAGATAACTCACTAAAGAAACTATTTTGATGGAAACAATAAGAAACATCACGTCTTTAGGAAATTGCAAATTAAACAGCAAGATACCACTGTACACATGTTAGAATGGCTAAGCACAGAACATTGATAACACCAAATGCTGGATGAGTATATGGAGCAACGGGAACTCTCATTCATTGATGATGGAAATGCAAAATGACACAGCTAGTTTGGAAGACAGGTTGGCAGTTTCTTCCAAACCAAACATGATCCAGTAATCATGTTGCTTGGTATTTACCCAAAGGAATTGAATTTTGTGTCCACACAAAAACCTGCAGATGAATGTTTACAGACATAATTTATTCATAATTTCTAAAATTGGAAGCAATCAAGGATGTCCTTCAGTAGGTGAATGGACAAACTATGGGACATCCAATCAATGGAATATTATTCAGTGCTAGAAAGAAATGAAGTATTAAGCCATGAAAAGGCATGGAGGAGCCTTAAATATATCTTAGTAAGTGAAAGAAGCCAATATGAAAAGACTATATACTGTAGGATTGTAACTATGTTACCTTCTGGTAACATGGACATGGTAGAAAAATTGCCAGGGTTCCATATAAGGGAGGGATGCATCAGCTGAGTACAGAAGACTTTGAGGGTGGTAAAACTTTTCTGTATGACACTTCAATGGTAGATTTATGTTATGTTTATACATTTGTTAAAACCTATAGAATTTACAACACCAAGAGTGAGCCCTAATATAAACTGTGGGTCTTGGGGGATAATGATGTGTCAATGCAGGTTCATCAGTTTTAATAAATGTACCATTCTGGTATGGGATATACTGATAGAAAAGATGTTGTTCATGGGGAGCGGATTATATGAGAGATCTCTGTACTTCTCAATTTTGTTATGCACCTAAAATTTCTCTAAGAGATAAAGTTTATTTTTAAAAAACTTGTACCATATTTTTTTAAAAAAAACTATGGTACTGGCATAAGGATAGGTAGGTTTAGATCAATTGAATAGAATTGAGAGGTATAGAAATAAATACATATCTCTGTGGTCAATTTATTTTAAACAGGAGTGCCAAGATCATTTAATGGGGAAAGAATAATCTCTTCAACAACTGGATATCCAAATGCAAGAGAATGAAGTTGAATTCTTAACTTCACACTACATACAAAAATTAAATGAATTGAAGAAACTTTTTGACTTTGGTTTGGGAAAGACTTTTTAGATATTACATTAGAAACAAGCAACATACTGCTTTCCATAGTGGTTGCAACAGTTTGCAGCCCCCCAGCAATGTATGAGTGTACCTTTCCCCACATCCTCGCCAACACTTATTGTTGCTGTGTTCTTGATCATTGCCATTCTGACTGGAGTGAGAAATCTTAAGTAGTTTTGATTTTCATTTCTCTAATTACTAGAGATGTTGAACATTTTTTCATATATTTGTTAATCAATCATATATCTTCTGTGAAGTGTCTGCTTAGTTCCTTAGCCCATTTATTGACTAGGTTACTTGTTTTTTTGGTGTTAAGTTTTTTGAGTTCTTCATATATCCTGGAGATTAGTGCTCTATCTGATGTGTGTGTGGTAAAGATTTTCTCCCACTCTGTAGGCTCTCTCTTCATGTTATTGTTTCCTTTGCTGAGAAGAAACTTTTTAGTTTGAATCCATTCCATTTGTTTATTCTTGACTTTATTTATTGCGCTTTAGGAGTCTTGTTGAAGAAGTCAAATCCTAAGCCAATGTGATGCAGATTTGGGCCTGCTTTTTCTTCTCTTAGGTGCAGGGCCTCTGGTCTAATTCCTAGGTCTTTGATCCACTTTGAGTTGAGTTTTGTGCAGGGTGAGAGATAAGGATTTAATTTCATCTTACTGTATATGGATCTCCAGTTTTCCCAGCACCATTTGTTGAAGAGGCTACCTTTTCTCCAATGTATATTTTGGCACTTTTGTCTAGAATGAGATAATTGGATTTATGTGGACTTGTCTCTGTGTCTTCTCTTCTGTACCATTGGTCTACATGTCTATTTTGGTGCCAATACCATGCCGGTTTTTTACTATAGTTCTGTGGTATAGTTCAAGGGCTGGTATTGTGATGCCTCCTGCTTTACTCTTCTTGCTAACAATTGTTTTGACTATTCTGGGTCTCTTATTTTTCCAAATGAATTTCATAATTACTTTCTCTATTTCTGTGAGGAAAGACGTTGGGATTTTAATTGGAATTGCATTGAATCTGTATAACATGATTGGTAGTATGGCCATTTTGACAATATTAATTCTGCTTATCTAAGAACATGGGAGATCTTTTCATCTTCTTAAGGTCTTCTTTAAGGAACCACCATTTGACCCAGCTATCCCACTCCTCAGTCTGTACCCAAAAGACTTAAAATCTGCATACTACAGTGATGTAGCCACGTCAGTGTTTATAGAAGCTAATTCATAATAGTTAAGGTGTGGAACCAACCTGGATGCCCTTCAACAGATGAATGGATCAAGAAACTGTGGCATATATACACAATGAAATGTTACTCAGCCTTAAAGGAGAATAAAATTATAGCATTTATGGGTAAATGGATGGAGTTGAAGAGTATCATGCTAAGCGAAATGAGTCAATCCCAAAAAACTGAAGACCAAATGTTTTCTCTGATATGTGGATACTGATCCATAATGGGGGGGAGGGATGAATGAAGGAACTTTGAATTGGGCAGAGGGGAGTGAGGGGAGGGAAGGGGGCATGGGGGATGGGAAAGATGGTGCAATAAGATTATTGACATCATTAAGCTAAGTACTTGTATGATTGCACAAATGGTATGGACTCTACATGATGGACAACCAGAGAAATTAATAGTTGTGCTTCTTTCATGTACAGTGAATCAAAATGCATTCTGCTGTCATGTACAACTAATTAGAACAAATGAAATTTTTTAAAAAAGGGATGGGGTTGTAGCTCAGTGGTATAGCATCCCTGGGTTCAATCCCCAGTATCCCCCACTAGAGAGAAAGAGAGAGAGAAAGAAAGAAAGAAAGAAAGAAAGAAAGAAAGAAAGAAAGAAAGAAAGAAAGAAAGAAAAACAGACCTTTTTCCAAACCAGAATAAAGACTCCTTAAAGGCAAAAACAACAACAACAACAACAACAACCAAAAAAAAACCTCCTTAAAGGTCAAAAGAAAAAAGAAAAGAAAAGGAAGAAACACAAGCAACAAAAGAGAAATAGGTAACTGGAACAGACTTTTTCAAAATTAAAAACATTTTTGCATCAAAAGAGACTATCAGAAAATAGATAACATACAGAATAAAAATATTTACAAATCATGCATGATAAGGAACTTTTATCCAAAATATACAAAGAACTCACAACCAAATAAAAAGAATGAGAAAAAATGGGCAGAAAACCTGAACAGACATTTCTTCAAAGAAGCTATCCTTATGACCAAAAGTACTTGTAAAGATGTTCAGTGACCCCAGTAGTTCAGAAGGCTGAGGCAGGAGAATTGCAAGTTCAAAGCCAGCCTCAACCACTTAACCAAGACCCTGTCTGTAAATAAAATATAAAACAGTCTGGGGATGTGGCTCAGAGGTTAAGTGCCTCTGGGTTAAATCCCCCGTACCAAAACAAACAAAAGAAGACATTCAGTGGCAGTCATTAGGGAAGAGCAAATCAAAAGCACAATGATTTACCCCTTTACACCATTAGTATGACTGGAATTTTTAAAAATAATAACATTTTTGGGTGACTGTGTGGAAAACTGAAACACATATGTATTGCTGGTGAGAATGAAAAATGGTGTAGACATTTTAGAAAAATGGCAGTTTCTCAAAAATACTAAATGTAGAAATAGCAATGATTCTACATCTAGGTATATCCAGCAGAACTGTATACTCAAACACTTGTTATTACAGAAACCATCTGAATAGTTGGAAGAAAGAAAGAGCCACTGTGGTTATTTTTGGACTTTGTAGAATGGAATTTATCATTTTAAGTGATTCAGGCTGTAAATTAGATATAATTTTAGGATTAATATCAAGCTGAAATTTGAATTGAACTGGAGTTAGTTTACTATTGCTGCTATAGCAAGCGATTACAAGCATAGTGTCTTAAACAAAATTTCTGGAATTTCTGAATTTCTGGAAGTCAGAAGTCTGAAGTGTGCTTTTGGGCTAAATTAGTTTCCTAGGGCTAACATAACAAATTACCACAGACTTGGTGACTTAAAGCAATAATAATTATTCTCTCACAGTTCTGGAGGACAGAAGTCTAAAATTAAGTTGTCAGCAGGGCCATCTACCTCCAAAGGTTCTGGAGAAGAGTTCTTCCAGGCCTCTTCCCAACTTTGGTGACTCCTGACCTTCCTCAACTCCCCTTGCCTGTTTATCTGAATCATTTTAGTCTCTTCCTTATCATCACCTGACCTCTTTTCTGTGTGTGTCCATATATCTCTGTGTGTCATCTCATCTTTATAAGGACACCAGCCATTGGAATTAGTTCTAACCTTACCCACTATAATCTCAATTTAATTGTATCTGAAAACATCCTCTTTCCAAATAAGGTCACATTCTGAGATTCAGGGGAAATGTGAATTTTGGGGGACACTATTCAATCCACCATGTGGACTAAAAAAATGTGGGCAGGGGTGCATCTTCTTAGAGTCTCTTGGGAAAAAAGGTTCCTTCCCTTTTCAGCTTCTGCACACCACCTGTATACCCTTGGCTCCTGACTCTGTCCTCAAATCACTCCGATCTGTGCTTCTATTGTCACATCTCTTCTCATTCTGGTACTCTGCTTTCCTCTTATAAAGATGCTTGTGGTTAAGAGGGGCCCACTTGGATAATCTGGGATAATCTTTCCATCTCAAGATCCCTAATTTATTTACATGAGCAAAGTCCCTTTTGCTATTAAGGTTACATATTCACAGTTTCCAGGGATTAGGACATGGATGTCTTTGGGGGACTATTATTCAGCCTTTGCAATCCATAGTCTCTGCATTTCATGTCAGGTCCTTTGCAATCCATAGGTGTGTGTATTTCTACTTATAGGCATGTTTGCAGAAGGTATTAGAAGCATAGATCTTTAACACACTGCACTTTGTTATTCTCACAATTGGAGATACAGCTAGCACCAATGGTACATATTCAATGGACTATGTACAGCAACTCACTGAGTTTCAAAAAGTTGTTGATTTCGTTACCTAAGCTGTTTGCCAACCCAATGACTTTATTCCATGGATCAAGATGTATTTTATTTTGGACAAATTTAAACAATACAGTATACTCAATCTATAGGTCAGAGCACTTGAGGTTAATGCAAGTGGAAGAAGGAATGTACAGATCCATGAGTTGTCATTTTGCATGTGTATTTCCCTAGTTGCTGGGCATTCTCAAAGGAGAAAAGCAGAGTTTCTGAGAGAGTCAGCTCAGTCTCCACTGGGGTAAAGACTACCCATGATGCCAGCCATAGTAAGCCACAGTAGAGTGGTTTTCCTCAGGGCAGTGAGCACAGAGATTGAATCCTTAAGAGAATGTGGCTAAAGAAAGGAAGAAACTCTGTCTCCTTCAATAATAGAGAGTAAATTTGCTTTCAGTTACTCATGAATGGTATGTTTTATTTTATTTATCAGTTCTTATAGAAAATTTTGTTTGTAAAACAGAGAGAATAGTAATCCAATGAATCCCCATGTACCTATCACCTAGCTTTAACAGTTAACATTTTTGCTTTTCTTGTTTCTCCTATTTCCCATTACTTTTTTTGAAAGGAGAGATCTTAAATATTATAAAGCAAATCACATACATATAATTCCATCTGCAGCTACACCAATACAGGTTGAAATCCCTAATTCCAAAGTCCATAATGCTCCAAAATCCAAAACCTCATGTGTCTTATCAGTGCTAAAAAAGTTTCAGATTTTGGAGCATTTCAGATGTCAGGTTTTGGAATTAGAGATACTCAATTGGTGTTGTATCTATAAATATAACAAAATCAAAAAACTCTGAAATAAGAAACATTTCTGGTCTCAAGCATTTTGGATAAAAGATTCTCAACCTGCCTGCCTGATTCTCTAGTGACCACTATTCCATTCCATTCTTCTACAAGTTCAACTTTTTAATTTCCACAAATGAGTGAGAACATTTGATATTTGTCTTTCTGTGTCTGGCTTATTTGGGTCAACATAATGACCTCCAGTTCTGCAAATGACAGGATTTCATTCTTTTTATGGCTGAATAATATTCTGTTATGTAGATATACCATATTTTCTTTATCCATTCATCCACTGGAGGGCATCTGGGTTGACTATTTTGGCTATTGTGAATAGTGCTGCAATAAATATGGCAGTGAAAGTGTAATGATTGGATATATATACCCAGGAGTGGAATTGCTGGATCATATGGTATTTCTAGTTTTAGTTTTTTGAAGAATCTCCAGACTGTTTTCCATAATGATGGAATTAATTTATATTACCACCAACAGTGTACAGAATCCTTGCCAGAATTTGTTATTTTTTGTCTTTTTGATGATAGTCATTCTAACTTGGGGGAGATATCTCATTGTGGTTTGGATTTGTATTTCCTGATGACTAGTGATGTTGAGCATTTTTTTCTTATACCATTTATATGTCTATCAAAGATTTTAGCTCTTTGGCACAGTATGTCCCAGATTCATCTTGTATGTTATCCATCTCCGACCTGGAACCAGCCATTTCACCCAGAAGCCCTAGTTCCTTTCAGTGAAAGTGGTATTTAAACATTACAATTTCGGCAATAGGGCTGCTTAATGCTACTGAATTAAAAAAGTGTGTAGGCCTTGTCCGTGGGAATTATTAGAATATGTGTATTTTTTAATGAGAAAAAAATCACAAGTTTATTGCTATTTCCCAAATAGAATATTGTAGTTTCAATGTCTTTGATTTTTACATGATGTATCTTTTCAGCCAAGTTAAAACTTTTAGTTCCCAATGATGATTACATAATAATTTGCTTTACCATACTAAACATGTTTTTTTCTGAGTATAATTTTAAAACAATAGCAATAGTTTCAAATCAACAATATCATTAACATTAAAATTATTCAATACCGTTTAAGATTCATTTGTGATTCACTTTCTCTTTATTATATGTATTATCAGGAAGGTACAATAAAAATATTAGATTTAAATTATTGGGGATTGAGCCCAGGGTGCTTTACAACAACTAAGGTACATTCCCAGTACTTTTTATTTTATTTTGAAACAGGATCTCGCTAAGTTGGTGAGGGTTTTTCTAAATTGCTGCGACTGGCCTCAAACTTGTAATCCTCCTGCCTCAGTCTCCCAAGTCACTGGGATTACAGGTGCACCACCTTGCCTGGCTAGTGATTAACTTTTAAAAAATTAAGTTCATTTAAAAATTATGTAACATATTCATGTGGTTTCAAAGTCCAAACCATAATTCAAGTTATATTTACAAAGGTCTAGTTTCTATCCCTGTCTCCTCTCTCCTTTCTTCTTTCCCCCACGGATAACCATTTTTATTTTTTTTCTAGCTTTCCTTTATTTCTTTTTGCAAATAAAAGTAAAATGTACATTTATGTGTGTGTTTATGAACATATTATTAAATATAACTTCCCGTGAGACTTACCAATCACACAGTGAAGTAGTATTTTCAGTTTCCAAAGTACTTGTACATATCCTCTTGGTTTTCATAACAGACCTTTTAAATTGACAAAACAGGCAATGTTATCTCCATTTATTAAGGACCCAAGGCTCAGATTAGTGAAGAGTTACTTAAGTTTACCAGGTTTGTATGTGGCACACCTAGAACTAGTGCCCAGATAGTGTGGCATGGTATTTAAGAAAAACAAGCTCTGGAGTCAGAATGCCCTGTATTGTTCTGCCACTTACAAATTAACTTTATTAACCTCTTTAAGGCTCAGTTTCCTCAACTATTAAGTGGAGATATTTATAATATCTATCTCATAGGGTTGTTCTGAGGAATAATTGAGACAACATAAAATCTTTAGCCAATCCCTAGAAAATATTTTTCTAATCATTTTAACTGATGCTTTCCCCGCTACCATCACAATGCTTTTATTGTCATTTATTTTCATCCATGTAATCTGGGATTACCTTTGTCTTAATTGAATTTTTTATTCTCTGAGTATAACAATAACCCGTCTTTGCTGCACCAATATAGTCATTGTGATGCTGGCATTACAGACTTTAGCACATCTAGTATATGTTGAGATATTAGGTTGTTAAAAAAAATTTCTCCTTGAGGGCTTGAATAGTGTCTTGCTTACATTGAATCTTGAAAAATACAGTTACTGGGTGAATTATTTCTACCTGAAGTGGACTTTGTGGAGGAGGTAGGTTTGTTGTTATTCCTTCTGAAGAACCCATAAAATTCAGTGGCTGAAGTGACCTGAAGATGGGAAACTGCATGAGCAAAATCATAGTAGCTGGAAGGACAGACAGTGTGTTCAAGGCACATTTATTACATTTAAAAAGCCAGAACTCGGAGGTGGCAGTAGGAATGGAAAGCTGAAAATTTTTGGAAGCTTTGCCTCATATTTGTGATATTTAACATGAACAAGGCACCCAGCATTTGAAGATTTGGGAGTAGGAATTAGTTTCGGAGTTTGAGATAGTAATCTGTCAGTCACTTTATGTTCTTAAAAGTAAACAAAATTAACCTTCCTTTCATCTTCTTTCCTTTCCTCTCCTCTCCTCTCCTTTTCTTTTCATTGTATGAGCATGAAATGAAATATCCAACTCATCTTAGGTTTTGCTAATGCATATGGTTATTATGTTTAAATTGTTTGTCACTAGATGGAGTCCACGAGCCCAGGGTGGTAGAACTTGTTTATTCTTCTCCCTATAATTCCTATTCTGTGCTTTTGAAGAAGAGAATAATACTTTTTTAAAATAGCAAATGATTTTGAATGGCAGGATTGTTTGGTTTGCAAAAGTCCTTTTTTTTTTCATACTTTTCTTTTCCAAAAAAATGTTTGCCAAAGACCTTAAAGACCACAGTTAAATATCAGCTCTAAATCTTTATGGTGTATGGTAGTAAGAGTGTTTTTAATTTACTCTATTATTGAATCTTAACTACAAAGTAATGTTATCACCCCCTGTTCTGGGACTTTCATGTTAGGAGCTCTTGATTTCAACCCTGAACTTATATATTCCTCACCCCCATGAACTTTCTTTCAAACCCAAGTAAGAACAATTATTGAATTATTTACCATGTCATTTCTTAGCTTGACAAAACACATATCTGCATTTCCCAAACCTTTCATGATGTGAAGTACCCTAAGAGGCCAGGATAAGCAGTTTTTCTTTATCAAGGTTATCAAAAGGTAAGAAGGCAGGAGCAAGTAATAGATAATAAATGCTGGTGATTATTCCAGTTGCAGACTTCCTTTGCCGTTTGTTTTGAGTGGGGACTTGGGGAGTGGGGAAAGAGCCAATGAATATGTGAAATGGTTTCATAAAGGATCTTGGGAACTTTCCAGGCTCCAAAGAGAATGCAATTAATTGGGTTTAGTTGGTATACAAAGAAAGACGTGGGCAAGATCTAATCTAATTCCTTGTTTGTATCTTTCTGCCACAGCACATGTCCTTACAGTCGGCCTCCCTTTGGCTATGGGAATTTTCCAAGTTCAATGCCAGAATGCCTTGGTTATTACGAAGACAGGTACCAAAAACACGAGGCTATGTTTTCAGCTTTAAATAGAGACTATCCTTTCAGAGACTACCCAGACGAGCGCACACACAGTGAAGATTCTCGGGGTTGTGAAAGCATGGATGGGACCTCTTACTATAACAGCCACAGCCACAGTGGGGAGGAATACTTAAATCCCATGCCCCAGCTGGACATCGGGGCTTTGGAGAACGTCTTCACAGCTCCCACCTCGACTCCCTCTAGTATTCAGCAAGTCAACGTGACTGACAGCGATGAGGAGGAAGAAGAAAAAGTGCTCAGGAATTTATAATTTTAAAACAAATATGCACAGAAAATAAACATTTCTTAAAATATACTCTGGGTCAGTTGGTGTGAGAAAAAAAGCCTAGAATCCTTTGCTGGGAGTTTTCAGCCATGATTTGAGGAGTCAAAACCAAATTCTATTCATGTCTTCATAAAATTTTGATTAATGAAACTGGAGTCCTGATGTTTCATCGTAGGAATATTTAAGATATGAATTAGATTACTTTTATGGCTGAAATTTTCACCAACGTGTTATCATTACTTTATGTTGGCACGTACAAAGTACAGAAACCTCACAATTCTATGTGAGGAGAAAGGTAGTATATATCTGGCATAAGAGTGTGATTTGCATTTTATCTCAGGATACATATATATTTCTTAAATAATTTTTGTTTGGTGTTATTTAATACTTATGTTGTCAGTTTTTATGTAACATTTTGAAAATATTTTGATAATTTTAGAAGTGAACTGGGACTCAGTTACTAATTCATACCAATAACCAATTACAAGTTGCAAATGTGTTTTAATGGCACCTTGGTAATTCTTTCAGCTATATTTAGTCATTGTTGTCCCTGAACATTTTTATCATCATTTTTAAATATTTTTTTCCATTTGGTATGCATTGTTGTATTTTTGTTATAATTAAATAAACATAGATAAAATTGTTCTTGATGGATGTTTTCTGTTTGGATGATAGAGATAAGTACAATGAATATTGTTCATTTAAGATTATTTTTCATACCACATACAGATATTCAGTTTTGCTTAATGGCTTCCAGAATTGTACAGAATCCCATTAGCTTGCATGAGACTTGATATTGTATTAACAAGGATGTGCACATATTCTTATTTCAAAACTCTTTACACATGTGTACATGTAACTTAAACACTCTTATGAAGGGGCAGTGTGTCCAGATTTGGTTTCAAGCAGCTGTCTTGAAAACCATGGAGTTTACTTAAAAGCGTGTGGAATTTATTTAATTCACAATAAACAAAAAGCCCCTACTTACTAACCCCTGCTCTGGGCAAATGCCCACTTATGGATAGCAAAGACCTTTTTGGAATGGGATCAGGACCACCAGAGTTGGGATCATGGTAAAAGACAGATTTAGAAGGCACAAAGTGAGTTAATGATGGATAACTGCCACAAATCAGTATGTTTTTCCCTCAATGATCTGTATAATTTGTGTAAATTGAGGTCTTATTACTTAAACTGTTTGGAAATTGTGTATAGAAAACTGTTTTAAACTTCCAACTTCTTCCTTTACTAAACCTGCATTTGTTTTTTAAACAAAGGTTGTCAATTTAATACATTTTATCAACCCTATACTGTACGTAACGTTTACACTCCCAATAAAATTTTTTATTTTCATGTTTCATATTATTTATTACTCAGCACAATGCCATTTTGATGTGGTTAAAGAGCAAAACCTGAATTTCTTGCTTGGTAGAGACTGAATATTATGTCATTTTACATCTGAACTAGAGCAACATTTTGTTGTATACACATTTAATGTCTGTACTTTGAAGGAGAGATGTATGCAACAATTTGACAGATTTTGCCCAGTCTCATTTTAATAACACCTATGTGACTAAATTTTGTCTCCATCATAGACCTTATTGTTACAGACAAATTGGTTAGGGGAATCACTGTGTAAACTAGTGGAATGATAATAGAGCATAGTTCAGTGTTTCTTCCTGCCTGTCTTCAGGGTAGTCTTCCCCAGTCTTTTCTCTTAGCTATGGCTGAACAATTCTTTTAATCTTCTTTTTCTTTAATGCTGGGATCAGAAGTCAGGAATTTAGATCTATTGTTTATAGATCCAGTGTATAATGTGGGTTGAGAAATGTGCTTTTCTCTTATTGAGAAAAGTGCCCAATTGCCGATAAGGATACCTAACTGCAAATGCCCATATCTGCTCCCTTATAGCTCTTCAAACTACTGACTAAAGATCCACAGACTAAACAAAGTCCTGCCCTGCTGGCTGGCAATGATTCATCTGCCTCTCCAAGTCATCAAAGGGAAAATGCTCTGAGCTGGAAGCCACAAGTATGTTGTAATAGGTCTCATTTGCCTTGATTGTTCTTATGAATTTGAGTTCATGATATTTGTTATAAGAATAGTTTCCCTTTCAACGTATGTTGCAATGTCAGTATGTTTAGAATGTCACTCAAACTGTTCCATGCTTTTGACATTACTGCTGTGGTCATTTGCAGAGAAAAATAACTAGTTTGACAGCAAATAGATTGAAAATATGTTTAGTTCCAACTTTGAAGGAGCCAAATTATCAGATTTAGAGGGGCAAGAGCAGTGTTTCTTTATGTGTGTTAATTAGAACACAAGCCATTCAGATATTCTGACAAAATCTGGAAGTAAGTTTGGAAAACGCATGCCATACATACCCCTACTGCATTCTCCCTACCTTGGAGAATGTTAACATCCATTACCACTGTGATGTCTCAAAAGCATAGCAATAAAGAACTCTGCTTGTCTCCATGCTTCCCAGTGCATGAGACCACCCGCTTTGTTTGTTTGATTTTGTTTTAACAATGCCTACTAACATCTTGTGGAATACACTTTGGAACATGCTAATACAGTAAGTAATATCTGGTGCCTCTGTTTTTAAAATTGTTGACTTCACATACGTTTTTCTGCATGAATTTCCTCAAATTCTTTACTAAAAGAAAATTGTAGCTGAATAAACTTTTTTGAATTATCTAATGGTCTTAAAAGGTTAAAGAACTAAAATTAAAAATTGTTGTCAGTTGCCATTGACTATTAAACTGGTTTTTTAATGAAAGTTGATATTGCACCCAAGAATTCAAGTAGGCAAATGTGCTAAATATGTACACAGTATATTCTTCACTGTGCCAACCAGCTGTCAGTGGGTTTATTTCTGAGCCAAAGAAAGTATGAGCTGCTTTTGAAAGTTGTAGTTTGGAACTGATTTTGAAGTGAATTTCTGGGGATTCTATGAACTGCTTGCAATATTTTCAAGTAGTCTGATTTTGATGTAGGCGGAGGGATTCTGAAATGTTTTAGTCCTGCATTTTAAACAGACTCTGCTGAAACACATCCTTTTTTAGCTTTCCGAATGATCTTAACTCTTTTGGATTTAAGAGAAATCCAAAGGCATCCCAATACTTAACTAAAAATAATTATAGAAGAAGGCACCTTTTATCTAATTCTACTTACTGAAAAAATTTCATACTTTTTAGATTTTGCATTCTGACTGCTTGATCCAATCTTTCTGCTTTGTATCAGTTTAACATATGATGCTTAATACAAATTTCACTACCGAATGGTTATTGGAAAAGAAAGCTGGTGAATGGGGGAGGGTTGCTTGCCACACCCTTATAATTCTGTCTCCTTTTTGAAAAGCACTTCAGGAAAATGTCTTTTTTTCTAAAAAGAATGTCCTGCATCTGACAGGGATTCTTTTCCAAAGGAAGAGCTTTAGAAAGCTGGTTTTGACTATGTTTCTTAGGACACTGTAGGGCTGACAATCCCTCCTGGAGAATGTCTTTTAAGCTATAAGTAGCTACCCAGTTTAGAGGACACAGATACGTATAAGATGACCAATCATCCCGGTCCTACTTTGCCAGGGACTAAAGAGCAGAGGGTTCCTGGACAAGGGACTTTCAGTGCTAACATTGGGAAACTCCTGTGACAACTTGGCTGAGTTGGTCGCCCTAATGCTTAAAATGAATTTTGAATTACCTAGATAGCTGGCATTTGCAATTGTGCCACCCAGATATGGAGTTTGAAATTGCCAAGTCTCACTCTCAAAGGCAGATCATGGCTGAACTTGTGGGAGGCCTGTTAGGAAGATGTGGGATAAGACAGGTGTTGTGTGGAGATGTGTAACAATTAATACTGGGGTGCTTTTACCAGACAGCTTCAAGTTTACTTGGAAGACCAAAAGAAAAATGATCAAAGCTGTGCCTTTTAGTGACATTTCACTTTACAAACCAGGGAGAGAGTGTATTTTTATTAACATGGAGTCTTCGTTTTAAGCTTTTTTGGTTTCCCCAATAATAGAGGGATATGAGTCTAGAGTTTTCAGCCCAACACAAAAATGAGTTACTTTGGCACAGATATTGTCCCACCCATTTTCAGGTTTCTGTGAGACATCATGTCAGTGTTTTTCAATGCCCTACCTCCAACAAGTTGAGCCCAGATGCTTATGTAAAGAGTAGGTGTGTACCTTCAATCTCTTGAACTGGAGCCTGGTAGTTGCATTCTTTCTTCAGTGGTAAGCTACATTTTTTTAAATTTTTGGTACTGGGGATTGAACCCCAGGGGTGCTTTGCCACTGAGCCACACCCTCAACCCTTTTTTGTATTTTTTTAAAAATTAGAGACAGGGTCTCGCTGAGTTGCTTAGGGCCTCACTAAGTTGCTGAGGCTGACTTTGAACTCATCATCCTCCTGACTCAGCCTCCCAAGCCACTGGGATTACAGGCATGTAAATTGCATTTTAAAAAAGCTCTTCACATGACTCTTGTGCACCTCTATCATTGACATTATGCAATGTTTGCAAGATTTACTTTCAAATTTTTTTATGAAAACAATATAGCTACACAAAGGAGAATTTTCAGAGGAGAAAAAAAATAAGGCTTTAAAATCCATCCAGTAATTATCTCTATTTATGTTCTTTCTAATATACACAATACACATTTTCACGTGATTATAATCACAACACAAGCACAAAATGGCCTTTTTTCTATTTCATTATGAGCTGTTTATCCTACTTTATGCCTTCACAGATGATCACCTTTCATGTTTGCATGTTGTTGCTTCTGGTAGAAGTGCCATATCGTTTGAAAGAGTTGAAGTAATAGGGTCTAAACTGGCATCAGGAATGTATCTTAACAAATTTCAGTGATGAGTTCTGAGTGAGCCCTCATACTGACAGACCTCATGGAGGGGGGTTCTCTGAGCAGCCATTGTTCTAGGGATAATGATGCATTTTGCTGTTAGAGTTGGGCTGAAGGCATTCTGGATCTGTGCACTGCACAGCCAGGGCAAGCAAACTCAGGCCAGGTGGGCTCTGGACCACAATGAGGTTAATGAGCAGAGCAGGTGGAATGACGGGCACACACGGCGTGCCTCCCTGACCGGGGGCCACACCAGTTCTTTCTGGATTGTCTCCTTTTGGTGTCTTTTGCCTAATCATTCCGAGAAAATCTGAGAAGTCTTCTACCTGCCTCCTGACGGCTCCTTTCCTTTCCTTTTTTGTTAACAAAACCCTGTATTTTTATTTACATACCTGGCTTTTGAATAAAGACTTGTTTCATCTCTTAAAGCAAGGTGTGGCCAAATACCTAAATTCTGAACTGCAAGATAACAATGGAAGTTTCATGTTCAACTTTCAAAGAATATCCTTAAGGGGAGAGGTGAGGCCCTTCTTCACTACTTTATCTTTTCTATTGTCAGAAATATGAAAGTGTTGGCTAGAATCTGAGCAACTATCTTGGACCCACATAGACCTTCCACTGAAGATGGTACAAAAGAAGAGGGGAGCCCCACTCCAGGACTGGATTGCTTTCCTTAAGACTATACAAGATAAAAATATCTATCTACAGTAATTCACGATAATTTTGTATTCTCCATCACATACAGTAGAATCAAATTCTAATTCATCTAGATTCTTCTCCTCCGGAATGTGTTATCTAACCCTCCAAGACTGGGTTAATTGCTCCCGCTTCTTGTTCCCACTGCACCCTTATTTTTATCTCCTGCTGGATTCTAAGCTCTTTGGTGACCACCAAGATCAATGTCTAATCCTACAAGCTAGAAAAAGAAATATGTTGACCAACGAAATAACAGACAGCTTGTATTCTCAGCTCACTGACTACTACAATTCATAGGCTGTCTGACAAGCAAGGCTTCCTAGGTCTGATTGCCTGAGAATAACCAGAAAAGATTAAAAAAAAAGAAGGAAGAAAGAATAAAGAATAGAGAAACAAAAGTAGGAAGAAAGGAAAGGAAGACAGACAAACTCTGGACCACCGGAGTTTAAATATTTGAAGATGGGACCTGGGAATCTAAATCAGATTTCCCAAGTGATCTGAAGCCCACGAGGCAATGATTCCTAAAATGGCATTGGTGGAGCTATGGGACAGCAGCAGATTTTCCTCCTGCCAACACTCCATATTCCTTTCCTCTTTCTTCTCTGTGGCACCCTAAGGAACAATGGTTCAATGTGTTTCTACACTCAAGTTTGAGGTAATTGCTGATCTCTCTTGAGAGCAGTTCATATCCCATCGATAGAGTGGAGAGAGATTGAACGGGAGGGTTCAAAATCCCTCACAGAAAGGATTTTACACTAATAATAAATATAAACATAGAACTAATTTCATTTTTTTCAAAGCACTTAGTACCTTCTTTAATTATGTAGTTACCTTGTTTTCTTCCTACAAACCTCAGTGCTGGAAGCTCCACGAGAACAGGAATGTTGCATTTCTTGTTTGATGCATTATCTCTAGCACCTAGCACTGCTCCTACCTGCCAGTGTATTACATGCTCAATAAATATTTGTTGAATTATATGATAGAAGCTATACTTTGCTGAGCACCTACTATGTTCCACCATAGTGGGCTGGGTGTGGTGGATTACTTGCCTGTAATCCCAGTGACTTGGGAGTTGGGACTTGGGAGTTTGAGACAGGAGGATTGCAAATTCAAGGCTAGTCTCAGCAACTGTGTGCTACCTTTATCTGCATTTAATGTGATTATCTCAGTCAGTCCTCACAAGATGCTTCTAAATAACTATTATGTTTAACAAATGAAAAAAAAAAACCTGAAGACTTAAAGGGTTGACTTACCCTTACCCTAAATTGACTTACCCAGGGTCACCCAACAAATGATAGAAACGTTGAGAAATGAACTCAAGTCTATCTGCCTCCAAACTTGGCAATCATCCTGCTCTACCATGTTGCTAGGGCTGAAAAATAACCCTGGAGTAAAATCCATTTCATCTGGATCATATTAAGTCCTTCCATTAGGTATGGACATCCTGACCAGAGCCTGACTAGACTAGGATGGAAGAACACAAAGGCTAGCTGCAAATTTAGAGGAGCATCCTCATGTCCCCAGTTTCAGTCACATCTACCAGGGCCCTTCTCCATTTTCCATCTACTTGTGACAACCACCTTCAGCCCACCTGCTCCTTTGGGGCTCCTTTGCAGTCAGGTAGTTCTGGTGTAGCTGATCACAACAGTGCCCCTGGTCACACTGATTCAGGGTTGGGTGTGCTACCCAGCAGGCCGGTAGGAGCCTTCTCAAAGGATTTTCTTTTTTTGGAACCTGGGGATTGAATTCAGGGGCACTTGGCCACTGAGCCACATCCCCAGCCCTATTTTGTATTCTATTTAGAGACAGGGTCTCACTGAGTTGCTTAGGGCCTCGCTACATTGCTGAGGCTGACTTTGAACTCGTGATCCTCCTGCCTCAGCCTCCCAAGTGCTACGATTAAAGGCGTGCGCCACCATGCCCGGCCACAAAGGATTTTCTAAGTGGATATGCTGGGGCAGCTTTGCTTTCCTCATGAAAAATGATTCTCTCATTTTGTGTTTATTGGTGCATTATTGTTGTACACAATTGTGGGATTCATCATTACATATTTATACATGCACAAAATATAACAAATACGGTTTGTCCAATATCATTTCCTAGCATTTCCTTTTTCCTTTACCCCCTTCCTCCTCCTGGTCCCCTTCCTCTCCTCTACTAATCTCCCTCCAATTTTCATGAAACCACCCCCTTCCTTTTCCTTTTTTCTCTCTAGTTTCCACATATGAGAGAAAACATGACCCTTGACCTTTTCAGTCTGACTTATTTCCCTTAAGATATTAGTCTCATTCCCTTTTCCTGCAAATGACATAATTTCTTTTTTGTTTATGGCTGAATATAGCTACATTATTTATGTATATAAATATATATGACATATATCTATATGACACATTTTCTTTATCTGTTCATCTGTTGACACCTGGATTCATAGTTTGGTTATTGTGACTTGTGCTGTTATAAACCTGGGAACGCATGTATTGCCATAGTATGCTGACTTTTGTTATTTAGGATAAATACTGAGGAGTAGTATAACTGAGTCATATAAAGGATCCATTCCTAGTCTTTTGAGGAACCTCCACACTGATTTCTATAGTGGCTGTACTAATTTACAACCTCACCAAAAGAGTTAAAGTGTTTCTTTCCCTCCACATTCTCTCCAGAATTTATTATTGTTTGTATTTTTTTTATCTTCACAATTTTTATTATAGACAATAGAAAATTGAGATCTTTTTTTCCACTGGAGGGTCTATAAAGGAGTTCAACCCATTAATTTTTATTATCACAATTGATATTTCAAGCTTCTGTTGTGTTTTTGCACTTATGTTTCCTTGCTATATCCTGTATTTTCCATCCTTTTCTTTTTTTCTTACTTTTAATTAATTTTAAAATTTGTTCTAAGTAGTTATACATGACAGTAGAATATATTTATGCATTTTGATAGATCATACATAAATGGAGTATAATTTCACATTTTCCTGATTGTACATACTGTAGGATCACATGGGTCATGCAGTCATGTATGTACATGAGGTAATAATGTCTGTTTTACTCTACTACCTTTCCTACCCCTATGCCCCTTCCCCTCCCTTCACTTCCCTCTACCTAATCTAAAGTAACTCTGTTCCTTTATTTTCTCTGTTCCTCTGTTTGTATTTTTGATGACTGCCCTTCTACTGATGTGAGATGAAATCTCAGTGGGTTTTGATTTGCATTTCCCTAATTGCTAATGGTGTTGAACATTTTTTCACATATTTGTTGTCTATTTGTACTTCTTCTTTTGAAATGTGTCTGTTTAGTTCATTTACCCATTTACTAACTTTTTAAATTTTTTTTGAATTTTCAGGTTTATTTTAGCATTTAAGCCTCTGCCAGAAGAGTAGCTAGCAAAGGTTTTCTCCCTGTAGGTTCTCTTCTCACATTCTTAATTGCTTCCTTTGCTGTGCAGAGTTTTTTAACTTTATGCCATCCCATTTGTAATTCTTGGCTTTATTTCCAAGTTTTAGGGGTCCTGTTCAGAAAATTATTGCCTGTGCCTATATGCTGGAGTGTTGACTCTGTTTTCTTCTAGGAGTTGCATAATTTCTGGTCTAATTCCTATATCTCTGATCTATTTTGGGTTGATTTTTGTGCAGGGTGAGAGATGAGCATCTAGTCTTATCCTTCTACATATGAATAATCAGTTTTTCCATCCCTATTTGTTAAAAAGGCTGTCCCTTTTCTCCAATGCATATTTTTGGTGCCTTTGTCATGAATCAGGTGACTGTATCTGTGTGTCTTTGTCTCTGTGTATTCTATTCCTTACCATTGGTCTGTGTATCTGTTTTTTGCCAGTACCATGCAATTTTTGTTACAATACCTCTGTAGTATAATTTGAAGTCTCTGGCATTGCTTTTTTGGGTTACAATTGCTTTGCCTATTCTGGCTCTTTTATTATTCCAAATTGATTTTGGGACCTTTTATTTTGTACTTCTGTGAAGAATGTCATTGGTATTTTGATAGCGATTGCATTGAATCTGTATATTGCTTTTGGTAGTATGACCATTTTAGCAATATTAATTCTGTCTATCCATGAATATGGAAGATCTTTCCATCTTCTTCTATTTTTAAATTTGTTCTTTTTAGTTGTACATGATAGTAGAATGTATTTTGGAATATTGTACATATATGGAATATAACTTCTCATTCTTCTGATTGTACATGATGTAGAATTAACATTGGTCATGTATCATATATGCACACAGGATAGTAATGTCTGATTCATTCCACTATTTTTTCTATTCTCATTCTCCCTCCCTTCCCTTCATTCCCTTTTGTCTAATCCAAAATACTTTGATTCTTCCCTAACCTCCGCCCCCCTTACTGTGGGTTGACATCCACACTTTAGAGAGAACATTTTGACCCTTGGTTTTCTGGGATTGGCTTATTTGTCTTAGCGTGATATCCTCCAGTTTCATCCATTTACTGGCAAATGTCCTCTTTTCATCCTCTTGTGTCTTCTTCAGTTTCTCTTCAGTGTTCTGTAGTTTTCATGATAGAGGTCTTTCACCTCTTTGGTTAGGTTTATTCCTAGGGTTTCTTTCTTTTTTTCTATTTTTTTCAAGACGACTGTGAATGGGATTGTTGTCCTGATTTCTTTCTCAGCAGTTTGATTGTTGGTATATAGGAAAGCTATTGATTGTTAAAGGTTGATTTTGTAATCTACTTTGCTGAATTTGACTAATAGCACTACAAGTCCTCTGGTGGGGCTTTTTGGACCTTGTAAGTATGGGATTATATCATCTGCTAATAGTGATACTTTTTCTTCTTCCTTTCCTACTTTTACCCATTTTACTTTCTTCTCTTACCTAATTGCTCTGGCTACAATTTCTAGTACTGTATTAAATATGAGTGTTGAGAGTGGACATCCTTTCTTGTTTCAGATTTTAAAGGAAGCATTTTCATTTCTCCCCATTCACTATAATGTTGGCTTTGGATGTTTTATATATAGCCTTTATGATGGGTTCCTTTTTTGGGGGGGGGGACTGGGGATTGAACTCAAGGGCACTCGGCCACTGAGCCACATCCCCAGCTCTATTTTGTATTTTGTTTAGAGACAGGGTCTCACTGAGTTGCTTAGGGCCTCGATAAGTTGCTGAGGCTGGCTTTGAACTCTCGATCCTCCTGACTCAGCCTCCCGAGTCGCTTGGATTATAGGAGTGCGCCACCACGCCCAGCCGATGGGTTCTTTTACCTCTAGTTTTTTCTGTGTGTTTTTTATGAATGGGTGCTGAATTTTCTCAGCATCTAATGAGATAGCTAAGTGATTTTTGTCCTTAATTCTATGTATGTGATGAATTACATTTATTGATTTGCATATGTTAAACCATCCTTGCAACCCTGGGATAAAACCAACTTGTCCATGATGTACAATCTTCTTACTATGTTGTTGAATATGATTTTGTAATATTTTATTAAGGATTTTTGTATCTAAGTTCATTAGGGATATCGGTCTGTAGTTTTATTTCCTTGATGTATCCTTATCTGGTTTAGGTATGAGTGTATACTGGCTTCCCAGAATAAATCTGGAAGTATTCCAACTTATTCTATTTCATGAAATAATTTGGTAGAATTTAGCTTAGAATCCATCTGGTCCAGGAATTTTCCTTGTTGGAAGGCTTTTTATTACTGCTCATATTGTAGTGCTACATATGAGTCTGTTTAAGTATTCTCTGTCCTCTTGATTCAATTTTGACAGGTTGTGTGTGTCCAGAAACATATCCATTTCTTCTAGGTTTTCCAATCTTTTGGAGCATACATTTTTAAAATAGTCCTTAGCATCCCTCTATTTTGGTGTTGTCTGTGGTGATTTCCCTTTTTTCATCATTTTTGTTTTATTAATTTTGGACTTCGCTCTTTTTCTTTTGGTTAGTTTGGCTCAGTTCTTTCAATCTTGCTTATCTTTTCAAAGAACAAACATTTCATTTTATTGATCCTTTGTATTTTTTAAATTCTCAATTTCATTGATTTAGGCTCTGATCTTAATTATTTTCTTCCTTTGACTAGATTTGGAATTGGTTTCCAAAATGCATTAATACATTGTTTATTTGGGATCTTTCTGATTTTCTCATGCAGACACTCACAGTTATAAGCTTTCCCCTTAGAACTGCCTTCATAGTGTCCCAAAGGATCTGGCATGTTGAATCACTATACTCATTTGATTCTAAGAAGTTTTAAATTTCTCCTGTGATTTTTTTCTATCACACATTCATCATTCAAAAACAATTTAATCTCCATGTGTTTATATAGTTTCTATAAGGTTTTTCATTCATTTCTAATTTCATTCCATTATGATATGGTAAGGTTGGAGAATTATATCAATTTTTTGTATTGGCTAAGAGTTGCTTTGTGGCCTAAAAGGTGGTCTATTTTGGAGAAGTTTCCATTATCTGCTGAGAAGAAAGTGTATTGATTTATAATATTTTTCAGGTTCAGAGAGTCTTTGCTGAGTTTATGTCTGGATGAACTATCCACTGGTGAAATGGTGTGCTGAAATTACCTAGTATTATTGTACTGGTGTCTCTCTGAGTCTTTAATTTCAGGACTTTTATGTAATTAGGTACACCAATGTTTGGGGCATAAATATTTACTATCATTGTATCCTTTGTTGGATTTTTCTCCTTAACCAGTATGAAGTGATTGTCTCTTCTGATTAATTTTGGTTTGAAATTTGCTTTGTTGGCTGTGAGATTAGTTACTCTTGCTTGTTTTGGGGCTCCATTCTCATGGTATATCAATTTCCATCCTTTTAATTTCAACCTGTGGCTGTCTTTGCCTGTACAGTGAGTCTTTTATAAACAACCTATAGTTTGGTCTTGTTTCTTAATTCATTCTGCCAGTCTATGTCTTTTAATTGAAGAGTTGAGATCATTTACATCAAATGTTACTATAGAAAGATGTTTACTAATTTCTGCCATTTATTTTATTTCTAATTTTTAATTAGGTCCTGTGTCTCATTTGCTTAGCCACTCTTCAAATGAGATTTATTCATTTGTGAGCTCTGGGGTTTGCTTTTGATTTCTTTTCCGCAGAGTATTTCTTTAAGTAAGTTCTATAGTGTTAGATTAGTAGTCATGAATTCTTTTAGCTTCTGCCGTCTCATAAGGTTTTTACTTCTTTGGTTTTGAAGGATGATTTCACTGGATATAGCAATCTTGTTTGACAGTTATTTTCTTTCAGGATTTTGAACACATTATTCAAAGCCCTCCTGGATTTTAGTTTGTACCGAGAAATCAGAAGTAATTCTAATCAACTTGCCTCTAAATGTGACCTGATGTTTTTCTCTTGAGGCTTTTAAGATTCTATCCCTGTTCTGTATGTGAGGCATTTTATTTAATGCGTTGGGGAAAGGTTCTTTTTTGATATTGTCCATTTATGGTTCTGAATGTTTCCTGTATCTGGATGTTCATCTCATTCTCAAGGTTTGGATTTTTTTTTTTTTGGTCCCTATCTCACCATATTTTTTAATAGATCACATTTGTTACCACTTGATTTGGTTCAGGTCCACTGAGAAGCAGACATCAAGACAAGCTAAGATGTGCTAAGATGTGTGACAGGGAAAATGAGGAGGAAGCTAAGAGTTCCATCAGGCTGGCAATGCTGACACCACGGCTGTCAGAGAAATCTTAAGCCAAATTTCATGGGAAGAGTTTTGCATGTGGCAGGAACAGACTTTCTTTACTATCTCCATTCCTTTCAGTTATGGTCTGGGAGGAGCCTGGGAAAGCATGGCCTCAATGCAAATGAGGCAACTGATTTCAGGTTACAATAGCAGAGGGATCACTTACTCATACTTGCTGGAGTAGTATATCTGAGAAATACATTTGTATGATCACCAAAAATAACTTAAATATAAAATATTCAGGTTTGTTTCTTCTAAAAATTCCTATAAAAATATAATTTGGTTCAAAGTAAAAAATATTAGAGCTACCTATGGAGGTTTATGACAGGGTGAACTAAAATACATAACAATAGCACAGAAGATGAAGGGGGAATGGAAGTAAACTCTTGCAAGTTTCTTTCTTTTTTTAAGTTAATTTTTTTAATTTTATTTATTTTTTTATTTTGATTCATTGTACACAAAGTAGAATCATACAATCTGTGTATTCATACATATACATAGAGTAATGATGTTTGTCTCCTTCTATTATCTTTCCTTCCCTGCCTGCTCCCCACCCCTCATTTTCCTCTATACAATCCATCCTTTCTCCATTCTTCCCTTACCTCCTCCCACCCTGCTATGTGTCATCAACCACTTATCAGAGAAATCATTTGGCCTTTAGTTTTTTGGGATTTTTATTGTTGTTGTTGTTATTGTTTTCCTGAAGAGGTTATCAATTCCATTAGCCTGCCATCTCACAACACTCTTCAATTCCAATGAGTCTTAAATGTATTCTCTTAGTGTCCCAGAGTTCTTGTTTGTTCTGATTATGGTTAAATATTTAATACTGACTGAATGTTCAAAGTTGGCCTCTTTGTCTTCCAGCTCTGAGCATGATCTACTTGTAGATGTTCAACTGAAACTATTACTTGATTAATTGTGTCTTTCATTTCTAAGATTTCTGTTCAGCTCTTTTTCAATATCTCTATTTCCTTATTGAATTTCTCATTCAAATCCTGTACTGACTTTCTTAATTCATTCAGTTGTTTTTCTGTTTTCTTGGAATTTTTTAGTTGGTTCCATAATCATTCTTTTGAACTCTTTGGTATCTCATGCACTTCAGTATCTTTGGAATCATTGCTGATGAATTGTGAACTTTCAGAGGCATCTTGTTACCTTGCATTAAAATTTAAAAAAAAATATCGATATTTTTTATAAATAACTCACCAAGTTGCTAAGTTGCCTTGCTAAATTGCTCAGGTTGGCCTCAGTCTTGCAATCCTCCTGCCACAGCCTCCCGAGTTTCTGGAAATATAGGCATGAACTACTGCGCTAAGTCATGTTACCTTGTATTTTTATATTCTGTGTATCCCTGTGTTGGGTTTTATGCATATGTTGGAATGGATTTCTCTTCCACTCTTATATGTGGGTCTTTTTTAATGCATGGACTTCTCTTGCCAAAGTTTTCTAAAGTGATCTAAATTGAGGCACCCTCATAGGTATGGTATCCACAGCCTTCGTGTTAATCATCTGTTTCTGTTGTAGGAGTGGATGTCTGTGAGTGGGACTCAAGACACATTCCTATGTGGGGCCTATTCATTAGTTTGGCATTTTGTACCCTCTGTCCTTTGTATTAAAGTATAGCCGAAGTTCAAGTGTTGTTTGTGTGTGTAGCGGAGTGTGCTCTCTTGTGACTAAGTTTAGTTCAGCAGCAGAAGCTCTACTCTTATGAACTTGTAGCATCCCAGTAGATTCCCACACCTAACAGAAAAAGGGAAAACAAACAATAGTAACAACTGATGCAAATAATATATAGAATTAAAATAAATACCCAATGCCTACTATGATATTTACAATAACAATTACCACAAAAACAGGGATGGTGAGGTCAGAAATTGCCAACAGCAAAACCAATAAATAATGGTGAACTAGGTCTAGCATTAAACTCAATAGCAGGTGTCAACTACGTCATCCCCAGCAATAATAATTGCAACAACATGAATGTGGGGGGGTAGTAGTTACATAAACCAAATAGTTCTAAAAGGTGGTAAAAATACAGTTCATTAAGAGGAAAGAAAATGTGATAAGAAGGTAGAAGAGTGTTGACAATGTTCAAAAAGTGCACAGAGAGAATCTAGAAGAAATATAGCAAGTGATGTTCATAAAGGAGGAGAAAAAATAGGAAGAACAAAGTAAAGGGAGAGAGAACAAGAAGATTTGGTTATTAGTAGGAGAAGAAAATAGAGAAAAAGAAACAAATAAATAATAACAAAACAAAAATAACAAAACCAAAACCTTCATCCTTAAAAGACAAGGCAAAGAAGAATAGCTATGTTAAAAAATGCTAAAAATCAGAAAGAAGAAACGTGTAGTATGTGTGTGTATATGTACATTTATATATATTATATATATATCTGCAAATCGATTAGCACAGCAAGAACACACACACGCATGCACACGCACATACAGAGAAAAATATTTTTAATGAAAAATCAAAGAATCATCTCCACTGAGGTGTTCAAAACCATCTATGAGAATGGATGGTCACTGCCTATATCAAGCTGTCCTTTCCATTTCTTCTTGGGCTTTGTACTGACAGAGAGGAGAGAGGGAGGGAGAGAACACCAGGGGTGGGGGTCATTAACCCTTTTTTGTGTGTGTGTGTTGTTCACTACGCTGCCAGTTGGAACGACCTAAAACCAAAGCTGGTTGAAATGGCTCTCAGCATCCCTTCTCGCTAATATAAGACAGGATAGAATTGGAGTTTTGCCTGGATAGACCAGAACCATGCACTCCCAGGGTGAGAGGCTGCAGAGTTCTCTGAGGGGAGTTCTGGCAGCTGGGGCTTAGGTCTAATCAGGCTTTAGGGGATTTGTTGGGTGTTACCATCTCTAGAGAGATTAGATCAACACACCCTTAGGGCCGAGCAGTTGCTGATCTCTCTCAGGAATCTGGATCTCAGGAGCCTCCCAAGAATTCTACTCTCAGACAGGGGAGCCAGTCCTGCACACATAGGCTGCCCGTGTGCACAGCCTTCCCAGGCTTAGTCCATGAGCACATTCACACCTGCCTGTTCAGATTCCTGACCCACTTCAGCTGGTCATGTGAGCCACCAGGCTGAAAGAGAAAGCAAGTGGGCTCCCCTTTGTTTTTCTGACTTGAAATCCCTTGGTTACAACCTCTGTTTCACTCACATTCTGCTAGGTACACCCTAGGCCACATATGAGGCACTTCCCAGGGTCTTCTGGCAATGTTTGCTATAATTTCCAAACTCCACAGTGGCAAACCACAGTGTGGCCACCTCGAGATGGCTTCTACCTCAGATCTCCACTTGCTAGTTGAGAAATACAGAGCCCTTTTCAAACACCAGTTCCCTGTGCAGCCTCTGGATAAACGAAGTTCAGGCTGCTTTTCTGATCTGCAGGCTTTCTCATGCCAAACCTGTCTGCTGTGTTTCTCTGTGTCGTTACTCCCCTCTGTGCTGAACCCGCGCCACTGCTGCTGCTACACCTGGCTCGGCTCCGGTGGATTCTTTCTTGTTCTTTGTTCAATGAACTTGAATTTCTGAGTCTTTAAGACACTCTTGACTGTCAGTTTTGAATTTTAATCAATTCCTCTTTCACCCGCCTCACTGAGAAGCAGTACTCCTGCTACTTGAATCTCAAGCCATGGAGCAACTGGAAATGCAGCCTTCCTCCAATCCACCTTTTCTTTTGGGAAAGGGTTCCCTAAGAGTACATTTGGAGTTGCTCATGGCCATGTTCCTTCTGATTTGGGTAAAATTCATCTTTGTTCAGAGCAAATGATGCCAACAGAGAAACAGAGACAGGAAAATAGAGAACCCTGACAGCGTTTGAGTCTCTGATTCCTTCCACGAAAGAGCTCAACTTTACACCCACACTGGTCCTTGAGCCAGTTGGCTAGCTCAAGAATTTTTATTGTGGAAATGGTAGGGTTTCTTGTTTCTTACAAATTAGTCTGGAAAAACACAGGGACATATGAAGAGGTCCTTTCATGTGGTGCAAGGAGCCAGCCAACATCCTGAAGCCCATTTTTTACCACTAGTGTGGTTGTACAGTATAGTGTTTCAGAATGTCAGTTTTGGAATCAGGCAAATGTGGTAAAGTCTCCTGGCTCCATAATTTTGGGAACTGTGTGACATCGAGCCAGTAACTTTAGCTCCTTATATATCAGTGTTCTTTTTTATAGATTAAGACCGATACTTGTATCTACCCCATGGGGTTATTGTGGAGGTTGAATGATCATCTGCAGGGTTGGGTGCATCATAGATTCAGACATGCTTGCCAGTGTTGGTGGCAGCAGCTTGTTCTTGGTGTCTTCCTCTTCTGCTGTCAACAAGAGCTCACAGCATCCTCTCTGCTTTATTTTATATGTCTCTGGGATACCTATTTGGAATCCTCCAAGCTCCCTGAACAAGGCCAACCTTGACAAAATGATTGGGAAGGAAACAAATTTGTCTTACTCAGGTGTTTATCTGCCCTGTGTTTAGCTTCACTTTCCTTAACATGTGATGGTACATTTGTTAGGAGGGGACTAGCCAATACCACAATCCTCAATGGTGCTGAGAAAATAACACCCTTCAGAACACTCTGCCTTCTTCTTTAAGTTTCATGAAAAGCGCACATAAAAGGTGAAGAAACTTTCTAAATATCAAACAACTCCCTCTTGATGATAGGTCTGCCAGAAGAGGGTCCAACTTTGGATAGTGATAAAATGCATTAACTGGTAGTTTGGAGGTATTTGGACATTTTTAAAAAATGCCTTAGAATAAAGCTAAGATTTCTTGTTTTGGGGGTGGTGATACCAGGGTTGAACCCAGGGGTACTCCACCACTGAGCCACTTCCCCAGCACTATGTCGTATTTAATTTATAGACACGGTCTCACTGAGTTGCTTAGCACCTCGCTTTTGCTGAGGCTGGCTTTGAACTCGTGATCCTCCTGCCTTAGCCTCCTGGGTTGCTGGAATTACAGGCATGTGCCATTGCACCCAGCTAAAGCCAAGACTTCTTAATTTTTTGTACAATAAATTGTAGTCTTTGAAATAAATTAGGAACAGACAGAAAAGCTGCAAGTGTGTTCCCCACAGCCACTACTCTTTCAGGTGTAATTCAGATTATTGCTATTTTCTTCTTATGAGCATAATAATGACTATCGTAGAAGAAAAAAATCATAGTTATGAGTATCATTTTAAAAAGTATAAGTCTCTGAAATCCAGTCATTCAGAATTAACCATTGTTCACCAGTCATCTTGGTTGATATATTTTTGTAGACTTTCTGCAGACATCCACAGGTGGTACAAAAGGGGCTCGTAATGGGACTGAAGGTGGAATCCCCTTGGAGAGTCTCTTTTTATGTTAATATATGTAATAGATGTTTTGTGTTTTCCGATTTCTTCAGTGTTTTGAAATTTTCATTGTAGAGGTCTTTCATTTCCTAGCTAAGTTTATTTCTAGGGTTTTCTTTTTTTGTAGTTATCATAAAAGAAATTGCTTTCTTAATTTCTTTCTCAGTAAATTTATTATTGGTGTTGAGAAAAATTACTGATTTTTGAATGTTGATTTTGTATCCCATTACTTTACTGAATTTATCAGTTCCTGTAAGTACCACAATGTCGGTTGTTACACCCCTGGAGTTCCTGCTTATCAGTTCTAATAGTCTTGGTAGAATCTCAACGTTTTCCATTTACAGAATTGTATCATCTCAAACAGGGATAGATTGATTTCCTCCCTCCATATTTGTAAGCTTTTATTTCCTCCTCTTGCCATATTGCTCTGGCTTAGACTTTCATTACTACATTTGTATTAGTCTGGGTTCTCTAGAGGAATAGAGTATGAATATTCTAATGGTTCTGAGTATGGGTGTATGTGTGCTGTGTATAATATATATATTTATAAATATATGTATATATATATGTATATATAATATAGATATATATGGTTACAGTTATAAAAGGGGATTTATTAGTGGCTTACATGATCAGAGGCTGGAGAGTCCCACATGGTTTTCTGGAAGCTGGAGAGCCAGAGAAACTAGTAGCTACTCAGTCCAAGTAGCTAGAATACTAAGAATAAGAGGGACCAATGGTGAAGCCCCAGTCCAAGAATGAAGGACTGGAAGATCCCTGGAGAATTGCTTGTGAGCCCATGTTGAAAGGCTGAAGAAACTGGAGTCTGATGTCCACAGGTAAGAGCAGCAGTAAAGATGCATTGGCTCAGAAGATTTGAGCTTGCACACACTGGCCAGGTTTCTTTTTCTTCCTCTTGTGTTAAACCTGAGGTCCCAGTCTATTATTTTAGCTAAAGGTTTGTTGATTTTTTTTTTCTTTTCAAAAAACCAAGTTTCCAGCACATACCTGTAATCTCAGGAACTCAGGAGGTTGATATAGGAGAATCACAAGTTCAAGACCAGCCTCAGTGACTTAGCAAGACCCTATTTTGAGGAAAAAAAAAAAGAAGTCTGGGGATATAGATCAGTGCCTCTGGGTTCCATCCCAAGTACCCAAACCAAAACAAACAAACAAAAAACCAGGAATCACTACAAAAAACCAACAACCTTTCTTTCCACTGATCTTTTACATTATTTTCAAAGTATTTCATTTCGTTTTCCTCTCACCTTTGTTGTTTCTCCTCTTTCTCCTCCTCCTTTTCCTCCTACTCTTCCTTCTTCTTCTTCACTACTTTGATTTAGTTTGTTCTTGCTTTTCTAAATTCCTGGGTTGTATTGTTAGTGTGTTCATCTGAAATCTTGTTTGCTTGTTTTTGATGTAGACACTTATTGCTGTAAACGTCCCTCTTAATAATGTTTTTGCTGTATTGCAGAAGTTTTAGTATTTTTCCATTTTTATTTGTTTCAAGAAATTACTTAAATTTCCCTTTTGACTTCCTTGGTGACTTGTTCAAAGCTAGTGTTTGATCTCCATGTATTTGTATACTTTCTAAAATTGTGTTTGTTTTTGACTTTCTAACATAATTAGATTTTGATAAGAAATGATGCAAGTTAGGATTTCAATTTTTTAAATTTTTTAAGACTTCTTTTGTAGACTAATATAGATTTATTTCAGAGAAATTCCCACTCTTTGCTGAAAAGAATGTGTATTCTGCAGCTGTTGGATGAAATGGTCTATAAAAGTTTGTTAAGTTTCTTTGATCTATACTGTGGTTTAACTCTGATATTTCTTTGTTGATTTTTTTTGTCTTAATGATCTGTTCATTGATGAAAGTAGGGTGTTAAAGTCCCTCATTATTATTGTATTGAAGCCAAACTTTAGTTGGGTGTTTTGACATTAGGTTCCTATAGATTTATAATCATTATATCTTCTTGTTGAATCAATTCCTTGAACATTTTATAGTGATCTTCTTTGACTCACCTTATCATTTTTGTCTTAAAGTCTATTTTGCTGAATATAAGTATAGCTACTCCTGCTAACTTTAGGTTTCCATTTACTTGCAGTTTCATTTTCCATCCACTTGCTTTTCAGTCTTTTGTGTCTTTACTGATCAAGTATATTTCTTTTAGGCAGTATATTTCTGTGTTTTAGTTTTCTATCCATGCAGCCATTCTATATTTTTTAATTGGAGTATTTAGTTGATTTTCATTCAAGATTATTATTGATAGGTAAGGATTTACACCTGTCATTTAATTGACTTTCTTCTAGCGCTTTTGAATATTCTTTGTTCTTTTCCTCCTCTCTTGTTCATTTTCAGAGTTTGATGATTTATTGTATTGATTTTTTTAAATTATTTTCTATTTCTCTTTGTGTTTTATCTACTATTCTAGTGGGCTTTTACTTTCACATACTTCCATTTGCTTCTGAATATAAGACCCACTTAAGAATCTTTTGTAAGGCTGATATGGTGTCATGAAATTCCTTACTTTTTACTTGTCTTAGAAAGTCTTTACATTCTCTTTCATTTCTGAAGCATAGTAAGTATTCTTAATTGGTAGTTATTTTGTTTCAGTCTTGGAACACATATTCTATTCCCTCTGGCTTGTCAGGTTTCTGCTAAGAAATCTTCTATTAGTCTACTAGGGCCACCCTTCAATATGATGTGCCTCACAGGTTTTAGAACTTTTTTCTTTGACTCATACTTTTGAAAGTTTGACTATAATATGCTGCGGTGAAGATTTTTTTTCTGATTATGTGTATTTGGGATCCTATAAGCCTCCTGTATAAGAATGTATACATTTTCCCCAAGATTAGGGTTATTTTCTGCTATTATTTAGCTAAGTAGGTATTGTTCCTTTAACTTTTTTTCTCTCCACCTTCAATTATTCAAAAAGATGTGGATATTTGCTCATTTAATGGCATCCCAAAAGTCTCAAATGCTTCTTCATTCTTTTGTGCTTTTTTCCCTTTGTCTGACTGGGATATTTCAAGAGACCTGAGTTCAAATGATGATAGTCTTTCTTCTGTGTGATCTATTGTTGAGGCTTTCAACTGTATTTTTTTGATCTATTAAGCTCTCCATCACAAGATTTCTGTTTGATTCTTTTTAAAAAATCTTTATCTCTGTGCTGAATTTCTTATTCACATCCTACACCATCTTCCTAATTTCATTCAACTTTTTGTCTGTATTTTCTTGGATCTCCTTGAGCTGTTTAACTAAGCATTCTTTTAAATTCCTTATCAGGCATTTCATCCATATTAGTTTCATTGGGATCTCTTGCTAGAGAGTTATTATGCTTTTTTGGAGGCATAATATTACCTTCCTTTAAAAATACTTCTTGTACTCCTACACTGAGATGTGCCCATCTGGTGGATAAGATATATCTACCACTTTGTGGGGGTAAACTTCCTAGTAAGTATCTTTCTCATGAGTATGTCTTGGGGTATTGGTTTGTTATGCAATGTTGCTTTATTTCCAACTAGGCACTGTAGTGTAGTTTTGCAGTTGCTTCTTTGACTGTGATTATGACTTTGGATATGGTGTGTACCATGGTGGAGCCCCCTGACCTCCTGGTTCTCTATGGCAATGTCCTCCATTACTCTCCATGTTGCAACACCTACTTCCCACAGTGCAGGGTACCCTGTAGACTTAGGTTACTGTCATTCTGTTGGGCAAAGTTTGGTTACCAAGGCAGCTACTCCTCAAGTCTGTGCAGTGGAATGTTTGTGGAGTCCCAGAGATGGTAATATGCATGCATTTCTGACCTCTTGAGCAGTCCAAACTAAGATAAATCATTCAGTTCTGAAGATAGCTTATGACTTCAGCACTCTGAGTGTTTGCTGGGAGATGGTGTGAGATACTTTTCCAAAGCAAGGCTACTATGAAGTTTCCAGGTTATTTATCCAAGTGGGTTGCAAGCCTATGAGGGTTGTGAAACTTTCCAGTGGCTGTGATTGCCAGCGACTGCTGTGATAGTTTTCTGGGACTCTCTCTTTACCCCTTACCCCTGCAAAGGAGAGACTCTTGCTTGTCTCTCTGTGCAGTTGATCTACCAGGCCAATAGAGCCCTCCTGACATCATTCCCTTGGATCCTTTGTTAGGTTTATAAGGCCTGGATTCTGTGTTCGTAACTACTTATGACATCCCAGGTATTTCACTTAGCTCCTCCCCTGATATCTTCCTTGCCTACTTAAGCAGTCAGGCCTGGCCTTAGTCTCCTTTACAAGCTTTTGTCAGAATTAAGACTTCTGAACAATTCTGGGATCTTTCAAAGCTTAACCCTTCAGCAGAAGTTGAAGCATCCCCTTCTCCACTCTGATTTGAAAGAGAAGGAAAGGTTTAGGCAAAACCCCACCTAGCTTCATTTTGGGAATGTGGAGCACTCTCGCTTAATGGTGCTAGCCAGTGACAAGCATTGGTACAGTAGGTCAACTTCGGACTCCTGTTGGCCTGAGGATGTAGTCTGGAGCACTGGTGAGTCAAGAATCAGGCCTCCCTTGCAAATCATCTTACTGAGAAGGCAACAGGACCAAGCAAGTGACTCTGAGGATCTTGGTATGCTGTTCTTGATGCCCCAGTCTTGGCCAGGACCATAACTTGCAAGAAATGGGCAGAGGTCAAAGTAGACCCTGAAGTAGAAAAAGATGCTGGCTATAAACAAAGATAATAACAGCAGCTACTGATTCAGGACCCTGAATTCTGTGCCCTTTCCACCCCCATCCAGGAACCCTGAAGTCAGCCTTTGCAACAGTCCAGCCTTGTTCAGCTTATCAAAGCTGGATAGAGCAAAAGTCCTCATATCTATCAATTCCATCAGAAACAAGTCTGAACAAGCCAGACACTGCTCATCAGATACCCAGGCATTTTGATGACTCTGTTCTGGCCACCAGCCAAATGTAAATCAAGAACCCGAAGTCATCCATCATGCTTTAGCCACGTGTGAGGTTAATGCCTGATCTTTTAAAAGCACAAAGGGCTGTTTGAATGGGAAAGTCCCACCAAATCCCACTGAAACACACGGCCCACATTTGGATTGTCTCTCTGAACAGTGCCTTGATTTGGAAGGCACAGCTGTTGCCCAGATCCCTGAATACAGCCCGCTATTCTCTGTGGAAGCCATGGTAGATTAGTGCGGTGAATTTGAGATGCAGTAAAACCCTTCAGACTGACCCTTCCTCCAAATAGTTGAGCTGGGTTTTGCCAAAGAATCCCTGCTTGCTTGCTAGTGGGGAAAGCCGGGTGTCGGTTAAACTTATGATTTTAGGAACATCAGCTTTCTATGAGCTTTGGTCCCACTGAGTCAGGACAGAAGTGGGCCCACTTCATGCTGGAAAGTCTCCTAGGGGTGTGTACATAGCACTTCTGTTTCTGGGAGGGTAATAATCATAAGTCACTTTCTCTGAATCAACCCTCAGAAGTATGGCTTTTAAAGAATTCCATGAAACATGAGATGTGGACCAAGGACAAAGCCAAGATCAGCTTTATGACTCTAACAGCTGTGGCTTTCAAATTGTTTCAGGTTGAAGAAGTTAAAACAACAGCTGCAGATTTATTTCTTGTTCTTGGGATGAGAAGTGATGGCTGAAAATACAGTTGAGACACATGCCATGGCCATTTCCTCTGCTAATAAATCACAAGTGATATATTTGGTTCTGTAGTTTTTTCTTTCTTTTTTTTCAGTACTGGGGATTGAACCAGGGGTACTTTACCACTCAGTTACATTTCTAGCCTTTAAAAATGATTTTTTTTAAAATTTTGAGATAGGGTCTCACCAAGATGACTAGACTGGCCTCAAACTTGTTATCCTTCTGCCTCAGCCTCCTGAGTCATTGGGATTATAGGCTTGTGCCACACCTTACCCTGCAAGTCTTGGGTTCTGTGATGTAAGATGGAAAATCAGTGATCCAGTATACCCTCACCAAAAATGAATACATGGAGTTAGGTATCCTCAATCCCTATGTCTTACCAAATTTAGATTAAATCTTTGGCTTAAAAATGCCTGCGCTGGGTGCAGCGGCGCACACCTGTAATCCCAGCAACTCGGGAGGCTGAGGCAGGAGGATCAAGAGTTCAAAGCCAGCCTCAGCAATTAGTGAGGCACTAAGCAACTCAGTGAGACCCTATCTCCAAATAAAATACAGAATAGGGCTGAGATCAATCCCTGGTTCCAAAAAAAAATGCCCCACACTCACAGAGCTATATGAGATCTTTCAATTATCTACTCTACCTACAAGAACTGTGTGGCTTTCTGTGTCATTTCTCATTCTTAGGTCTTTGGCAGACATTACTAGTCAATCACAGCTCCCACCTTCTATCAGACATTCCTTTTAGAGCTTGTCCAGGTAGTCCTTGCAATGATAAGGAGTTACGCTCAGTGTAAAAGTAATTTTCCATCCAGGACTTAGACCAACTCATACATTTTACAAATGGGGAACTGAGGTCTGATATGGGAAGAACTTGGCCAATGTCATACAGTGAAACGGTGTATTGGAATTCTCAGAAATAGTAAGTAAAAAACCAAGTTACTGCCTGGTTACCCATTGTGCTGTATTTATTTTTTTCTAGGTTGTTGATGAAACTGTTTTTCTGATTTTTTTGTTTTCCTTTTATAAAAAAAAACATAGTTCTCTAAAGAAATATAAATAAATGAACAAACAAACAAAAAGCCCTCCGAAAATCTCCAAACACAGCAGCCAGGTGCAGTGGTGCACACCTGTAATCCCAGCTTACTCGGGAGGCCGAGGCAAGAGGATCACAAGATGAAGGCCAACCTCAGAAACTTAGCCAGATGCTGTCTCAAAACAAAAATAATAATAAAATGAACTTGGATGTAGTTCAGTGGCAGAACTCTTGCATAGCATGTGCAAGGCACTGGGTTCAACATACAGTAAATGCAGACCAAACCAAACACACACATATACACACACACACACACACCACACATGCACACACTCACAGACACAATCAACCAACCAACTCCACCCAACACAAAACCATTGTTAAGCCAAGGTCTATAGATCTTTTCTGTATGTGTGTATGTAGATAGCTATTTTTATGTGGGAACAATTCAAGTCTCTTCCTTGGAGTTTCTGGTTATAATAATTTCTTAATAAAAACAATATGTAGGGTCATACCCTTGAAGTGAACTCTTACTGTATGTATTTCTTCTGTGACCTGCTTCGTATGAATACCTATCAGTTGTACTGTCTAAATATGCATTTAACTTCTGTTATTAGACATTTAGACTGTTACCAAATTTTTTTCTACTCTTAATAATAATATCCAGGCTCTTAAAAATATCCAGACTCTTTGATCACAAGCTTAACTGTTTTCTTAAGAACACTTCTGGAGGGAATCTGGGTCAAAAGGCAAACACATTTGAAAAAGGCTTTTGAGGGGCAGAGGGTGTGTACTCAGTGGTAGAACTCTTGCTCAGTACACATGAGGTGGTGAGTTCAAGCAAAGTGCACACATGCACACAAACACACACAAATAAAAAAGGCTTTGGGCACAAATTTCTCCCTAGTAAAGTTCACTGCACTAGCAGTATATGAAAAATGAAAGTGAATGTTTTTAGCAGATTCCCCAACACAGGGTACCCTCATTTCTGTTCTCTCTTTTTTTTTTTCCTGTCTGTATGGTTTGTGTAGCCAGTAGAGTACAGGAGTGTCAAAGGTGAAAGTGTTTTTTGCAGTCGCCATGTTGAGAGGCATGATTGAACTTGTAATCTTACATGAGGCAAGGTGGCACATGCCTGTGATCCCAGCAACTCAGGAAGCTGAGGCAGGGCGATCACAAGTGTGAGCCCAACCTTAGCAACTTAGGCCCTGTCTCAAAATTGAAAATCAAAAAAGGGCTGGGGATGTAGTTTGTTGGTAGAGCACCCCTGTGCTCAATCCCTAGTATTGCAAAAATAATAATAGTACTGATGATGATAATGATGATGATGATGATGATGATGAAGAAGAAGAATTAACATTTGCTGCAAACTGACTAAGCAGCAGACACCAGGCATTAGCTCATAAGGTCCCCAGCAACCCACTTTGTAAAGGAGGCTCAGAGGGATTAAGCAACTTGCCAGCAACCACACAGGGATGGAGCTCAGGTAAGTCTAACAAGAGCCTGCACACTCACCACTTTGCTGCGCTGCCTCCATATAATCAGGGCAAATAAATATTTGTACATAGGGTCACGCATTAATAACTTTCCTGTGTTAGAACAGTCACAAGCTACTCAGAAAGTGGCAGCCATACTGTGGCTAAAATTGCAATCTGAGTTCTCCCAGTTGGTCCTGACTTGAACAGTCCCAAGGAATCTCAGCCATGTTAAGCTGAGTTTGAGGGTATGACCTGAAGTAGTATTTTTATTAAGGATTTCTTATGACTGGGAACTCTAAGAAGGAAGCTTGAATTACCCTGAATAAAAATACAGCCATCTAAGATTATCAGTGGCATTTCCTTTTTATAGTGTTTGGAGCTAATAATAGCCTGAAGTCCTCAGCCCAACTTTCCAGCTTTTTAAAAGAACAGTACTTATGAGAAGGTCTGAATGCTATGACTGGCAGGATTTATTCCATCTCGGGTTTCCTACAGCTTGCCTGAGGGAGGAGGTGCTGGGGCAAGGAGTCGATGGCTCCTGTGGACTCTGTGTGGTGGAACTGGACTCCTGAGGGACTGAGGTGGGGGGTGTGAGGCAGGTGGGGAGAAGCCACCCAGTTTTTGATGGAGAACTCAGAACCAAGTTGGGATCTGTCCTGGGTTCCAGGTCCCTCTTTTCATGGTGTCCCCTGGCTCTGGCCACACCAGGCCAGCACTGCATTTCCAACAGGGAAAAGAGATGGGATTGCCAAACTTGAAGACTTGGCAAGGCTGAGATTGACTTTATGAACTAATTTGTCCCCAGAAGAGACCTTGTCCTTTCTGATGTCCATGTTTCTTCTACAGTATGTCTACCCATGCAGGAAGGGTCTCTTTCTGTAATGGTGCCTGTGGAATAACTCACCATGTTTTAAGAATCATTTGAACAGAATTTTCCAGGTATAATTTACATTTCTCATATGTACTCTTTTCCCTCCCTCCCTCCCTCCCTTCCTTCCTTCCTTCCTTCCTTCCTTCCTTCCTTCCTTTTCTTCTTTCCCTCTTTCTCTCCTCCTCCTTCTTCTTCTTTGGTACTAGGAATTGAACTCAGGGACATTCTACCACTGAGCTACATCCACAGATCTTTTGACTTTTTATTTTGAAACAGGGTCTTACTAAATAGCTGAGGCTGACTTAGAACTTGTGATCCTCCTGTCTCAGCTTCCGAAGTTGCTGGGATTACAGGTACGCACCACCATAGTGAGCTTTAACATGCACCCATTTTAAATGTACCTGGAACTTGATAAATTTTGACAAATGTGTGCAACACATCACTACCCCACAATTAAGGTTTAGAACATTTCCATCACCTCAGAAGATTCTCTCCTGTCTGCCCCCACCAGTCACTCCCATCTTCCAACACAGCCCCTGGAAACTACTGACCTACTCTGTCACCATGACTTACTAAGTTTTGCCTTTTCTGGAAGTTCACATAAATTGAATTATATGGTATGCGGTGTTTCCTTTCTGCTTTTCCTTCAGCATGACAGATGGAAGGAGTCATCAATGGTGCAAATATTAATAGCTCTTTCTCACTGCTGACTTTACACTGTGGTATGGATGTACCACAATCTCTAGCCATTTGAGTTGTTGCCAGTTTTTTTGTTACTATGAATATGGTTGGTATGCACATTCAGGCACAAATCTTTTGGGAGGCGTATGTATTCATTTCTCTTGGGTAAATACCTAGGAGCTGAATTGCTGGGTCACAGGATAAGCCATAATAAACTGCCAAATTGTTTCCCACTTATTCTAAGTGGTGTAAAGTGGTATCTCCAGGCTTTCCTTTGCATTTCCTTGATAGATAATCTTGTTGACCATCTTTTCATGTTCTCACTAGCCATTCACATAGCATTTTTTTCCGAAGTGTCAAACCTTCTGTCCATTGATTTTTATGAGTTGCCTTCTTTTGAATTTTAAGAGTTCTTTATATATTCTTGGGACAAGTGCTTTATTTGATGTTTGCATTGCAAATCTTTTATTTGTGACTACAATTTGCCTTTTCAGTTTCTTAATGTGTTTTTCCAAGTGCAGGAATTATTTTTATTTTGATGAAGTCTAACATCAATTTTTCTCTCATGCAGTTTATGATTTTGTATCTTGTCCATGAAATCTTTGTCTGCCTCAAAATTGGGAATATTTTTCTTCTCTGATTTCTTCTAGAAGTTTTGAGGCTTTGACTTCTACTTTGTTTCTATTGTTGATTTCAAGGTGATTTTTGTGTCTGGCATGAGATAAAGGTCGTTTCCTTTTAAAAACATAGATGTCCAGTTGTTTCAGTTCTATTTATTGGAAGGTCATGCTCATCTCACTGACTTAACCTGGCATTTCTGTCAAATGTCAGCTGTCCGCTGTGTGTGGGTTCAGTTCTGGTTCACTACTCACTAACTTCATGATCTTGAAGGACTTAGACTCTCCGAGGTTCCATTTCAGGATCTAGTAAGTGGCATGACAGAATCTAGGGTGCTTTTTTTTTCCTTCAAAGAAGAAATTGTGTCAAAGTCTTGCCACTGTATTTGGCACAGTTGGTTCTCTGTGGGAAGCCATCCTTATTCAGCAGAATCAGACTAGGTTGAGCCATGGATGCAGAGGCCTGGCTTCTAGGAACTGCTGGGAAGCATGTGGTGCTGAGTGGGAGTGGTTCCCTGCCTCCTTCTGGAATATTCCCTCTAAGAGAATTGCTCCCCTTACTCCACCCTATCCTGTCCATCACAGAAGGAGCTCCTCCCGGTCCTGGCCCCCTCTGTATTATAAATAAAAGAGTTGGGCAAGTTGTTGTTGTAAGAAGCCAGAGCTGGCATGGTCAGACCCATCATGCCCCTTCTCAATTAAAAAGAGCATTGGTTCTCGTGTTTATTGAGTAGATAAGTTTTTGGGTAATTGAGCGATATACAGCCAACATCATCCTCTGGCAGTTAACCCTTTTCTTACCCAAGCGGGATGTGGCAGAGAGGCCCTCCTCAGTTCTCCATAACCAGGGCCTGCTATTCCTGGTCTGAATGCCAACATCAGTTATATATATTATATATTATATATATATTTTTTATATTTTTTTAAGTACAAAACTTTTATTTAAAATAAAATAAAAGGTAAAACTTCTAAGAAATACATTTAGTACATAAAGCAAGGTGTTTGGTGGTGAATTGCAGAGATATCAAATATAAAAGTTTATTTTTGTCTTGCTTGGTTTCTCCCTGTAGAAAATTCTGACTCCCTTGAAGTTCACATTTTGTATGGAGGTAACAAACTCCACATTGCTCCACCTCAGTGTTCAGATAGTGGAAACTTAACGTGCATTGCATCAAATGTGGAGGGGAAGGCACAGAAGAATTGCGTTCTCTTCATTCAAGGTATGTCATGTACACCATGATCCATGTTCAGTTTCTTTGTTATAAATGATCTTCATTTATAGGGATCATTAGCAATTGACTCAAAATATCTTTAGGTCACCAAAAATACTGTCAATTGTTTGTCCCACATTTATCAGTAAATTCTCTTTTCATGGAAATGAAAGTAAATGAGAGAAAACATAATAGTAGAACTTTGGAAATCTATTTTTTCATTTTTAATGAAATTATTACCTTCCTATTTTATATATGCATATACATATATATTATATTGAATTGTGCTTATTTATTTAAAACTGGCATAACTTATTTTGATAAAATATAAATTGTTTTTATTTCTATAAATGAGATTGAGTTCATAAACATAAAAATTAGGGTTATATTTAAAAGGCTCTTTTCCACTCCCGAGTCACTTTCAACTATACTAGTTGGTATGATCTTGTCTTAGTTTTTCATCTTGGGCTATAAGATCATGGGAAGAAAGAATTGCAAGGCAGCCATCCTTGCACTTAATCTGTACAAGGTAGATGTAGGTGGATCTGTACTTTGCAGAAGGGCAGAGGTTGCACTTTACTCGTGTTCCCTCCTGGTAATCAGATACCGCTGGGTAACACACTCTGAGTATGAAATGGCAGTATGATCTCAATTAGTGGGCTAATAATTTGTCTTAATTCTTGTTAACGTTTGTCATATTTTCAGCCTTTTCTCTCTTCTGTTTTACCCTCCACAGAAATCTCATTGGCCCTGGACAAGTTTCAGTGATCAGTCTGTATCGTCACCCTCTGCCTGGCAGGCTTCCATCCTTCCTGTGTTTCTAACACCTTTAACCCAATATGTTGAAACCACACTCATCAGTGGTTCCTGAATCAAAGCTCTTTTGGTTGTGAAAAGCAAAAAACTCACTGAAACAACCTCAAGTGAAAAGCAGTGTTTGTTGAAAGCTTCAGGGGGTATCTCAGAAAGAAAGGGCAGGGCTATAGCCAAGCTGACTTGGGAATGGAGTGCCCAAGGAAAACTTCATAGCCTAATAGTTTTTGAAAAAAAGCCTGGATGCATTTGGAAAGGTGAATGTGGCATGGGAGTTCTTTTCCAGTGGATGGAAGGAACATCCTGCTTAAAGGTAAGAAGATAGCAGTGTGCAAATTACCTCAAACACTGCTTGGCACTGGTGGCCAACTGGATTCTAAAGATTCAACATGATCTTGTATTTCTTCATATTGCATTGGAACAAAATATTGATAAGTGTTGTCAGTACCAGCTGTGCATGGTGGTGCACACCTATAATCCTTGCTACTTGAGAGGCTGAGAAAGGAGGATTGCAAGTTCAAGGTCAGCCTGGGCAACTTAACAAGACTCTGTTTAAAAAATAAAAAGGGTTGGGGATGTGGCTCAATCATAGCACAGCTTTGGGTTCAATCCCCAGTACCAACAAAAAGAAAGGAAAAAAATGTCAGTCATCACCACCACCACTACCACCACTGCTGTTCATGGGCCACTTGTGATGTGCCAAGTTCAGTGCTAAAATCTTTAATCTTTAATCTTTTCCACATTCTTATCTAATCCTCAGAGCACTTTTTAAATTTTACAGTTGAGGGTCCAGGGACGTGTGTGCTGTAATATGACCGAAATGATTATGCGTAAGGCACAGAGCAGAGACTGGAATTCAATCCAAGTCTGCCTGGTCCCAATGTCTCTGAATCTTGAACAGTAAAAGCTCTTTAGAACATGGTTTTCACTCGGTTTGTCTGTTGTATAAAAACAGCTCTATGTGACTGGTACTGGACCTTTCCCCACAGTGACCTATAACTATTAAACTGTCAGTACATCCTGAACTGAAGAGCTTTTAACGATGTCTTCATCCAGCACTCAAATTTCTGGTTCTTTAAAAAAGAGAGAAAATTGCCAGGCACAGTGCTGCATGCCTGTAATTCCAGTGACTCAGGAGGCTGAGACAGGAAGATCTCAAGTTTGAGGCCAGCCTCAGCAACTTGATGAGAACTTGTTTCAAATTTAGAAAAAGGGCTGGGAATATAGCTCAGTGGTAGAATGTCCCTGGGTTCAATCCTCAGTACAAAATAATAGAAAAAGAAAAACAAAAGAAAAAGGCTTTTCTCCAGATAGAATTTGAATCCTTAGACTTTCCAAGAACATTGACATTGGGAGGAAGTCACTGCCCAGCCTTGGTTAGTATTGATAATCTTTAGGCAAACTGACCCTTTTTAAATGGTTTCCTTGGCTTGACTTTTTGCTTAGAGAACTTTGGTTACAGAGAACACATAGGAAGAGCTTTGTAATTGACACTGATCAATAAGCTTCAAGAGGCGGGAAGGAAATGAGAGTCTTAAGTGGTCCTCGGAGACCCTCTTGGAGCCAAATGCACTTTCAGGATATCTACAGCAGTAGATTTCTTCTGTGTTCCTGTGCCTTTCACTGTTCCTGGTTTTAAACCCCTGTGTTTATTCAGAGAAAAAGATGATCTCTTGCAGTCGTCTCCCTTTCTTTGGGATGAAATTCTTTGGGTTATCAAAGAAAACCCCCTGGTTTCTAGGCCGTGAATCATGGTTCTTGTCTAGCCCTGAAATTAGTCACAGCCTATGATAGAGGGTGTGGGGTTAGGGGCAGAGTCCTGGCCCAGAAAGGAACATGAATCATTCAAATGCTGTGACTGGGGTACCATCCACTGTTGGCCTCAGATCCCAACTCTACTCCTCCTCTGCCCTCAACCTCTCCTCCCACCACCTGCTCTGGCAATCTCCTCCAAGATACAGGCTTATAAATATGGGTTGGATTTAGTTACTGATAGATGGTGTTTGCATTTGCACAACTCTTTGTAGCTCAAAACAATCTTGAATAATTCATTGATACCTGCATCTGTTCATTCAGTAAATACACACTTAATAATAATAGTAACATTGTGATCCATTATGAGACAAGCTTTGTGCCAGACATGGAAGCCGCAATGATAACCAAGTTATACAGTCATGGTTTTCGCCACGTTGGAGTTGGTAGTCTAGGGAAATGGTGTGTATGTGTGTGTGTGTGCATGTTTGAAACACAATTCAGTAAAATTCAGAGGAATTATAATACAATATGCATTTCTCACTGAGAATCGTGCTCAAAAACATTGAAAAAAAATTGTAAATCACAGACTATCTTTCATAGGAAAATGATTATGTAAAATATTTATATGTACTTTATGTGATTCAATAAAGCAATCTATCAAAAAATTGAAATGCACTAGTTTAGCAGAGGCTTTTGTCAAATACCTTCAAATCCATCCTCCTTACAGTCACTGGGGTAATGGAAGTCTGGAGCAGGAGACAGAAAAATTATTACAATTGTATTATTCCTTATAAGGTACTGGTCAGGCACTGTAGTTTATTGGACAAACAGGGTTGATCACACACACCTTTGTCATTCCTTTTCAGACTCCCCATTGTCCTCAGAATGAAGGCTCGACTCCTTTAGCTGACACAGGCCCCTTGGGATCTGGTGGCCACCTGTCTCTGTGACTCCTTCCATTGCTCCTACAGCTCCCTCCCTCCTCTTCAGATGCCCTCTTGCCCCCAGCTGCCTGGAAACATTTCCTCCCCTTTATCATTCAGGTTAAGGGCCACTTCCTCTGTGCCTCTGAGCTACTACTCCAGGCAGAACCGACTGCTTCCTGCTGACCCTTCCCACTATCACTAGCCTCATCTCCCTTCTCCTTCCGGTCTCCCTTTGGAAAGAACCCCATGCCTCCTCAGCCCCAAGGAACACCATACTGACAACAGCAGGACTCTCAGGTGAGCTCATGATCATGCCCTCGAACTCCACATTCTGTCTGTTCTAATTGATTCAAGGAAGGTGAATAACTCAAGGAGGGCCAATGTGAGCCAGAATCCTCTTTCATGTTAAGATAATTTGGTTGGGTCTCTAAATGGACCTCAACATACAAACTCTAACTTTCTAGATCCCTTATTCGTAAAGCTTGTCTCCTGTCACACTAAAAATTCCTTCAAGGCAGAGCTTATTTCTTGATTTAAAAAAATATATATGTATGTATGTAAATTTGTATGCAGGTAAAAGTAACATGTTCTCTTTAAAGGAAATTTGTTGACAATGTCGCTGTAGAATAACTGAAATACAACAAAAATGTTGTTAAACACATATTACTCCCTCTCCCCAAAGCGTTTTTAACTCCTACACAACGCAGATGCACCCAATATTCATATTTTATGCGGTTAGAATATAATTGAACATATGATTTTTTAACTTATTTTTTTCGCTTAGCAACCTGATGTGAAAAATTTCCTATGATTTTTATTGGCCATCTATTATTCTGTCATGCAGATAAAATGTATCAAGATCCATTAATCAAAACCCTAGAAATTTAGGTGGTTTCTGCTCTTCCCTATTATAAAAAATACTGCGACACTGCAAAGATGGTTCGCCTCACTAAATGATGCTGAGTCAATGAGATTTCTCTATGTATGGCAAGCTCGTTAGTAATCGATTGCTGTGTAAAAACATTACTATACACTTGTCACTTAGCATCATGCTCCCTATGGTAAAGTTTCCAATAGACTAGAGTTTGGGGAGACTTGACTAGGTCTCTGCTTTGGGATATCACAAAGTGCATGGTGCTGGCCAGGGCTGCAGTCTCATCCAAGGCTCAAGTGGGGAAGGATCTGTTTTCAAACCCACATGGCTATTGGCAGGAATCCATTCTTGCTGGCCACCAAACTGAGTATGTCAGATTTTTGCTGGCTGTGGGAAGGCTCCCTCACCTTGCCACATGGCGTATCTCCATGGAGTACTTACAGCATGAAGTAAAATTTTGAAAAAATATAATGTCACAGAAGAAGATGTATTTATGCTTCATTGTTGAAATCATACACTTTTTCAAGATAACAGTTTATGTGGTACCCACAGATAACACTGAATTTCTCAAAAAAAGGTAAAATATCCATGGCATCCCTGTAAATTCACGTGGTACCCAACGGGGTGACCTAGTGCATAGTTTGGGAACCATAACCATATGGAAAAAAATTTTCTTAACCAACAATTCACACCATAAACAAAAATCAATTTAAGACAGATTGCAGATGCAAATACAAAACAAGAGCAGAAAGCTTTTTTGAGAAAAATGTAAGAGAACATTTTTCTGATACTTGGTTAAGAAACAATTTCTTAAGTAGGACTCAAAATAAAAAATAATACATTTTTCTCTATTTCTTTTTATCAAAAGAGAGTAAAACATATATCATAAAATAGAAAAAAAACCTGCATTTATTTCTGACCAAAGGCTTGTAGCCAGGATGTTCAAAACAACCAGGTTTCCAGCCATGTTAATCATCCAGGAAGTGAAAACTGAAACTATAATTCAATACCAACACCCATCCACCAGATGACTAAAAATTTTAGAAAATGGAAGATACCAAGTGTTATTAAGCACGCGTAGAAACCGGAACTCTCTTATAAATACAGAGGAGGTGTAAATCCATAGAATCATTCTGGTAAATTGTTTAGCAATATCTTCTAAAGCTGATCATATTCTACTTCAGCATTCCATGTTCCAACAATGTCACCTCTAGGCCCATACCCCCAAATACAAAATTATACATTAACCAAAAGAATGTTCACAACTCCCCCCTGTTTATAATATTCTTTATCTGGAAACTACCCAAATGTCTAAAAATAGTGGAACAGACAAATAAGTTATGGTACATTCTAATGATAGAATACTATACAGAATAAGCAATCTGTAACTACATAGACAATATAGTGGAATCTCACAAACACAAAATTAGGTAAAAGAAGATAGGAACTTCCCATTGCCTCCCAAATGCCCAAAGTCACACACTGTGTGATTCCGTATATACAAAGTAAAAGGAGCCAAAATTAATCAATCCTGTTATAGGCCAATGGCTACCCTTGATTAGAGGATGGTCTGGGACTAGAAGGAGGATGGGGACATCTGGAGTACAGGTGATATATTCTGTCCTCATCCAGGTGCCAATAACATGTTGTGTTTAGCTTGTGAAAATAGTTGAGCTATCTAGGATGAAATGGACCTGCTCCACTACTTCAGTATGGAGTTGAGAAAAAAGTGAAGTTGAAATGAACATCCTGTAATTACCATATTTCCTGGCATAATTGCAGCCACCTCATAATCGCTGCACTCTGATTTTCATTCCAAAAATTGGTTTATAACCTTTCACTGCATAAATGTTGCATGATGTAAGTCTGCTCCTCACGCCACTGAATAGGTCAACAGAGCAGCAATGCACTCACCAATTGCATATGGCTGCGCATTTGTCTTCTCACCCACTGCCAGTCTCAAGCCTTGAGTTCTCAGCACACACAAGGTGCATTTTGCAAAGTCGCCTTGCACAGTTGCAGCACGAGCCATGAACATGTAGGAGTAGTGCTCAGGATGGCACATCAGAAAGAAGCCAAAGATAGGGGTGCAGAATCTTCAGACACCAAAGGTTAAATTTTGTAAATCCACACTTGGCAACCCTCTAGTAGATTTTCTCAAGTGTTCTTTCCAACTAATGTGTTAATGTTCTTTTTTCAAACTAAGAAAGGTCACAAAGAAACGATGTGTGTCAATTTGGATTATTCAATTTAAATGTGATTTCACAAAGATACTCTGTTCCCTAATCTTGCGCCAAAGACAGCTTAGTAATAAATTATTTATAAGTAATATTGGAACAATTTATTTTTAAAAAGCTTTACACTGGGGAGTGATATTGGCTAAATTATGTTGTTAAATCGGGTGCATGTATGAGTATGTAACAATGAATCTCACCATTATATACTACTATAATGCACCAATAAAACTATGGAGAAAATAAAACAAAATTTAAAAAATTGCAAAGTCTCACACTGCTGTGTGTGGTGGTGCACTCCTGTAATCCCAGTGATTTCGGAGGCTGAGGCAGGAGGATTGCAAGTTTGAGGCCAGTCGCAGTAATTTAGCGAGGTACTAAGTAACTTAGCAAGATCCTGTCTCAAAATAAAAATAAAAAGGGCTAGGGATGTAGCTCAGTGGTAAGACCTTTGGGTTCAATTCCTAGTATCAGAAAAAGAAGAAAAAGAAAGAAAGTAACTTCACATAATGGTTTCACTTCTTTTTTTTGGCAAAAAATTTTGGCATAAACTCTGTGATGATTATGTAGTGAAATCTGGTACATCGTTGCAGAATCCTTGCTTTCGTTCCCCCTGTTGACTAAATTACTTGAAGGGAAATTTCTGAATCAAAATGGTTTGAGTGTTTTTACAGCCTTTGATATATTTTGCTTTCTTGTCAGAGACAGCTTTTATTTCTGTCTCCTTGTGCCCACCCTGAGTCACTGTCAGAGCATTTGTTGAGTGAATAAGTGAACGCCTTCTTTCAGTTCCTTGCATGAATTGAACTGTTTGGAGGTTAAGGCCAGTTGCCTGAAACTCTGTTCCCCTGCTCTTCCTACCACTGACCCTCAGCTTAAAAGGAACTCACAGAGAGCTTCCCTGCTGTGCTGTCCAAGGTGGTGCTCTTATTCTCAATTAGCAACTCTTGCTTACAACAAGATAATCATTACCTTTTGCTTATTTATGTGTTTGCTTGCATATTGTCATCTTGCCCAGGGACTCTAAGTACCATGAAGATGGGGATGATACAGGTGTGCTCACACTTGTAACCCAATACCTAATTTAGTGCCTAGGAGGAGGGAGGCCTTAAGATTAGTGACACATTTTTAGCCACAAGAGCCAGATCCTTAATTCAGACTGGCTTAAGTGAAAAAGAAAATTGTTGTGAGCGGTGCTCATCTATAAACTCAGAGACTCGCGAGGCTGAGGTAGGAGGCTTGCCAATTCAAGGCCCACCTGGGGCAACTTAGTGAGATGCTGTCTCAGAAAAATAAATAAATAAAAAGGCTGGGCACAGTAGAGTGCCCCTTGGTTCAATACCCAGTAAATGCCTTAAAACAAATAAGCAAACAAAAATGCAAAGCAAAAACAAACAAAAAACTTGGCTTATATGAGTGATAAGTTTTAAGGGTACGTTGACTTCTGACTTGACTGACTACAGATTCCAATATCATTGGAACCCCGTTTTTCTTTCTATCTCTTGTTACTGTTTGACTTAATTTTAAACCTGGTGGCAAGAAGACCCCTTCCAGCCCCAAACTCAGATTGCTAATATATCAAAGGGAAAGGAAATAACTTTTTTTGATAGTGCTGTTAAGAATCTTGGGGAGGGTGCTCATTGGTCCAGTTTGGAGTCTCATATCCATCACTGGGCCAAGCACAGTGGGGATATAGACCCTGACCTTGGTTCTGTTACTATCTCTGAGAGGGTGGATGGGTGGGAGAGGACGTCCCAACCCCACCCAAACCACAAGAACAGATGTGCACAGGTGTGAAGTCACTTGGGGCCCACTCATTTGCCTAATTCTCCCCCAGCGTCCCCAGTCAACCAGCTGGAGGACCGGACTCTCTTGCCTTGTGTGCAGCTATTAGATTAAAACCAGGCAGCTGAGACCTACAAGCAATTGCACTATCTTTCAGTGAAGGGGGTCCAACTGAAATTGTGTGTCTGCCTTTGCCCTTTGCAGTTTCTTTGGGGCTTAAGTGGAAGTCTGTCCTTTGTGACAGAGTGTGGTAGAGTTCATATATAACATTTTCCTCCTTCCCAGTTCTTGCCCTAAAATAGATGTTTGGATGGCTTCCTTGATCTGTTTAAAGATCATACCCCCATTTTTCCATTCTTATCTGCTTCTTTCTAGTTCAACCAGACCATCTGAGGTTGACTGATCTAAGTAACAGATAAGAATTGTCACATTGGTATGCAGAGGTGGTTCAGACACACAGCTTACTGGCAGCCTCCGTGTTCGATGCTTTGCAGACTCATCACATTAGATTTTTAATTTGGCTTTCTTTTCAGGGTTTGTCTGTGACCTTGAGGAAGTCAATTTCCTCTTTCTGGACCTTCTTAGCCCTAGCTATAAAATGAAATAATTATCTTGTCTGCAAAACAAGACAGTTTCTCGAGTAGTCCTTAGATCTCTGATCCTGGAATTACCTTTTCCCCCTCCTTTGCAATCTGGTGATGAGAAGGTCACCTTCAAATGTGGGTTCTGAACTTTGGTGTGGCTTCAAGATTGGGTTCATGATTTGTGGATCCTAATACAAAATGAAAATGCAGGGCCCGTTATCTAAAAATTATTAAGAATTTCAAGATGGCCACAACCAAGGATTAATCCAAGTGTGGGGCTCTTCTGAGCATGGGGCCCTATTCAGCTGTGTAGTCTGCACTTCTGGAGAGCCACACTGGGTGACCCAGGGGCAGGCTTTGAACAGCTGTGATCATGCTCCTCCTCCACATTCTCCATTTAGTCCCTATCACGTTTTGCAGGGATAGCAAAATCAAATGCCTACAAAAGAAATGAATGATGTGTGCTGGGGGTCAGGGTGTCTGTGGTGAGATGCAGAACAAATGTTCCACCTAAAAGGAGCAGCTAACACTGAGCTCTAGCCAATTGTCTCTGTGGGAGAAGTCACACTATTGCCAGACCCAATATTTCAAAAGAAGCCAGTATCTGGATTTAAAAAGAAAAGAAGTGTGTGTGGGTGTGTGTTTGTGTGCACATGTATACACATACATGTGTATGCATATATATGTGTGTGTGTGTGTGTGTGCGTGTATAGGTTTTGAATGTTGGAAACGGTTAAGAAAAATGATCTGAAACTTGGAAATGAGGCAAAAGGATGACTACAGTTCTTTTAGAAGCATCCAGAAGCAGTGGTTCTCCATATGCACTTACCATCAATAACATCAGCATCACCTGAGAGTAAATCATCAGCATCTGCCCAGGACCTGCCCAATCAGAAGCTCCAGAGTTGAAGAGCATCACCACGTGTTATGAAAAGCCCTCCAGGTTTCCGCCTGAAGTTTGAGAACTATCACTATCTTTCCTGCCCAGGGCACTGTGTGACTCCAGGGGAATGGAGGATTGCTTGACCTATGTTTGCTATTTTTTATTAATCACGATCCTGGAATTTTATACCTCTGTGAAGCTGAATGTTAACTTGTAGAAAACCAATAAAATGCCAGTGATGTTTTTCTGTCTGATAGAGCTACGGATAATTTTTTGTCTGGTAGAAAGATAAATGTGAAGAATGTGGTTTTGCTGCCTGAAAGCCATTAATCAGTTTTGGATTTCACATAAATCTTAGAGTTCCCTGTTTCAAGTTCCCAATCCTCTTTTGAACTACCTTGGTCATCTTGCTGATTCTCTTACTAATTAATTAAATATAAATTGATAAAATGTTCACTGTGTATTTTTATGATAATTATAATATTTTGAAAATTATTATTTTTTATTTTTATTTTTATAGACTGCATTTTGATTCATTGTACACAAATGGGGTACAAGTTTTCATTTCTATGGTTTTGCATGATGTAGATTCATACCATTTATGTAATCATACATGTACATAGGGATACAGCTATAATTCAAGTTATTTTAAAAAATACTACATTGGTCAGTTTTGGCTAATAGATTATTAACTCAAGATCTCTGACCTATAGAATTCCACCTGCCTCATTAAGTGTACAGAAAGTGTCCTTGATCATTTACTTTTATTCTTCTCAGCTTACTTCCCCCACCACATCTCAGTACTTTTCTCTGGTCTCATGGGGATATTTGCCTTTCCTCTGAGTCTCACCTGTCCCTGTACCTTTGCTCCTTATAAACGCTCCCCCTTCAATACTCAACTGAAACCACCTCCTTCATGAAGACTTCGGCAATTTTTGCTCAAACCCGGTCTCCTTTTTCAGAACTTCCTCAATCCTGAGCTTCTACCCATTCCAGGATGGAAGAAAATGCTTTTTCTTGTCATATATAAAAGTCAAGTATTACTGACTGCCTTCTAACAGTAACTTTCAAATTTTAATTTGCCCACAAATGACCCTGGCTTTTTGTATCTTATTACAATGCAACGTCTGACCCAGAAGGTCGGAACTGGGGGTCTGAGACTGTGTTTATAATGGGCTCCCAGATGCTGCTGATGCTGCTGGTCTGTGGACATTCTAGTGAGGTTTTAGAGGACGAGACGCTTATCTAGGCATCTTTATTTCAGGGCAGATTACAGGACTTTGCATATATATGAGTGAAAAATTCATAGACTCAGAAGTTCCTTAGGTGTGGCCATCAATGCAAAATGTTGCTGCTCTGAGATCTGTTGCCTCCACCTCACCTCTGATGGACAAAAACTCATAGGAGCTTCCTATCTTCTTTCCCCTTCTTCCCTGGGATTGTGTCCTCACTGTGTGACTTTGGGACAGATCTTCATCTTATAGAATGCCAATTTCCTCTTCTTTGAATGGGATCACTAACACTTGGCTCACGTCTTTTCAAATGGGATAAAATAAGAAAAGGCAGGGAAGTGTCTCAGGAAACGTTTGGTGTAGCTGGGTTTGTTCATGCATGCCTGCAATCCTAGTGACTCGGAAGCTGAGGCAGGAAAATTGCAAGTTCAAGGCCAGCCTGAGCCACTTAGTAAGACACACTGTTTCAAAATAAAAAATAGAAAGGTAGCGGATACGGCTCAGTGGTAGAGCACCCCTGCTTCAATCCCTAGTACTGCCCAAAATAAATAAATCATAAGGAAAGTTTAAAGGAAAAAACTGGTGTAATCTTTGAATCCCAGAAGGCTTTATTTATCAGTACAGGAAAAAAAAAAAAAAAAAAGCCTGGGGGAGGGAAACTGGTAGCTGCAGAAGGGAAACAGCTGCAGGAAGCAGGCTTCTATGATACATTTTACATCATCATCTCAATCAAAAATATTTGACTTCTGTCTTCCAGTCTGGCCTGGAAAGAGCTTAAGAGTCACCATCCTAATGACAAGTAAAAAGCTTAACAAACTGAAAAATCAACAACTCTTCCCAGGGTTGCATGTCAAACCCCTACCCTCCAAGTTGGAGAGAGAGATCTGATACAGAGTCACAACTCGCCGGAGCAGCAACCTCCCGGGAACCCGTGTTGAGGTTAGAAAACCTACACTGTAACTGGTGAACTGCAGGAGGCTCAGGGTGGACAGCCCAGAGAGTTAAAAACACTGAGGACCCATTTTATGGCGGCGGGTCTCCACACTTGTGAATTTTACCTTCAGCAACCCTACCTGTCCTCACAGTGAATGTCAGAGAAAAACCTCCTTGTACTTTGGTTGGAGGAAATCAAAAGGTACCATTTTGAAATAGGCCAGAACAGTCTGCTCTTGTTAAGGCCTGCCTTCAGGAGAAACTATTTTTACCACGGCTCAAGCTGCTAGGGTGTTATCAGAGCCCGACCCACCTGAAGGAAGGGAAATACTAGCTCCACTTCCCTCCAGCCTTCCACATGGCAGAGGGAAAATCACAACTCAGGCCATCTCGTCCCACCTAGGTGTGTGTGTGGTGTGGAGTCGGGGGAAGTGAGGGAGCAGGGAAAGATGAAAAGCACTGTTAAAATTCACAGCCCAGGACTGGGGTTGTTGCTAAGTATATAGTACTTGCCTAGCACATGTGAGGCACTGGGTTCCATCCTCAGCACCACACAAAAGTAAATAAAATGAAGGTACTGTGTCCATCTACAACCAAAAATAAATAAATTCACAGCCCAAGGACAGGGGATCTCCAAAAGACTGAGGCCTACCCATAGGACTACAGAATACTTCCCTCCCGAACATCTTGGCACTACTAAAGACTAATTCACTTCAGCTTTTTACCTCGAATGTCATTACCAACTTTAAACAAAAATTACCAGGCATACTAAAAGACAAAAAACAGAGGTTGAAGAGAATAAGCAAGCACCAGGCTAGAGTCAGATATGGAAGGGACGTTGAATTTTTCATACCAAGAATTACACAAATACATGATTGTATTAGTCAGTTTTTTGTTGCTGTGACCAAAAGACTGACAAGAACAACTTAGAGGAAGAAACATTTGCAGTTTATGGTTCAGAGGTTCAGTCCATAATTGGCCGACTCCATTGCTCTGGGCCTGATGTGAGGTAGAACATTATGCCAGAAGTGTGTGGTGAAGGAAAGCCATTCAGCTTATGGCAGCTAGGAAAGAGGAAGGGAGGGAGGGAGGGAGGGAGGGAGGGAGAGAGAGAGAGCGAGTGAGCGAGGAGCCAAGGATAAGATATAATCCTGACTTGCTTACATTTACCATCCAGTAATCCATTCAAATTATTAACCCATCAAATGGATTACTTCACTGATGTGGTTACAGCTCCCACTACTGCCTCAAAGCCCCAACTCTGCACTTTTCTGCATCGGGATCATGCTTTCAAAGCATGAGCTTTTCAGGAGACATTTCTAGTCTCAAGAGGTAACAATGATTACTATGCTGGGAAGTTTAATGGAAAAAGTAGACAACATGCAAAAACAGATCGAAAATGTAAGCAGAGAGATGGAAATTCAAAGAAAGAATCAAAAAGAAATGCTAGAGATAAGAAGCCTAACAGAAGTGAAGAATGTCACTGGGTACAGTGGTGCATACTTGTAATCCCAGGAACTCAGGAGGCTGAGGCAGAAGGATTGCAAGTTCAAAATCAGCCTTAGCAACTTAGCCAGGCCTTGAACAACTTAGCAAGACCCTGTCAAAAAAAAAAAAAAAAAAAAAAAAAAAGAAAGATCTTTGAGGAATTCTTCAGGAAAGTGGACACTGATGAGCAGATGAGGAAAGAATCGCTGAGCTTAAGAGTGTAATAACAGAAACTTCCAAATCTGAAAAAAGAAAGGAAAAAACAAACAAACAAAAAAAACAAAATAAAAATAATCACCAGAATAGAATATCCAAAAACTGTGGGACAACTATAAAATGTATAAACTTGTGAAATAGAAATACCAGAAAGAGAGAATAGAAGCAATATTTGAAGCAATAATAGCTGATAATTACCCCAAATTAATATCAGACACTAACCACAGATCCACAAAGCTCAGACAACACCAAGCAGAATAAATTTAGGAAAAAAAAAGAAAAAAGAAACAAAACCTCACAAAACAAAAACTCACACACACAAAAATATGCCTAGGCTTATAATATGCAAATTTCAGAAAATCAAATAAAAAGAAGAGATCTTGAAAGAAGCCAGAGGAAGAAAAACACCTGACCAAGGGAGAAGGAAAGAATTAGAGCCACTTCTTTCCATAAGCCATGCAAAGTTGAAGATGGGAATATAATATTTAGAGTGTTAAGAGAAAAATTCACCCACCTAAAGTTCTGTGCTCTGTAAAATTTTCCTTCCAAAGATTTGAAGAAATAAAAGCTTTTTCAGGCAGACAAAAATTGAGTTCACTTGTTGCCAGGAGACCTACCCTACAGGAAATGTTAAAAAGAATTTTTTTTTTTTTTGTAAAGAAGGAAAATGATATAGGTCGGAGATTCAGATCGACATAAAAAGGAGCATCAGAAGATGCACCCGTGAAAAAAAATAAAAACCTGCTAAAAAATAAAAACTTGTTTTCTTATTCTTAATTGATCTAGGTAACAGTTTGTTCAAAATAATAATAGTGGCCAGGCCAGTGGTGCATGCCTATAATCCCAGCAGCTCAGGAGGCTGAAGCAGGAGGGTCTCAAGTTCAGAGCCAGCCTCAGCAACTTAGCCAGGCTGGAAGCAACTCAATGAGACCCTGTCTTTAAAAAAAATATACAAAAGGGCTGAGGATGTGGCTCAGTGGGAAATGTCCCTGGATTCAATCCCTAGTACCAAATAGAAGAATAAACAAACAAATAAATAAGCAATAGTAGCAACAATGTGTCTAAATATGCAAGCTTATAAGGACACCCATATATTGTGCTATGTCCACATTCTTCTCAAGCTCACATGGAACATTCAGCAAGACAGACCACATTATGAACCACAAAACACACCATAACACATCTAACTGGCACCACAGTGTGACTCCACCATTGCATGACCTGCTGAAACTGACAGATGCCTTACCCATGGAAGGTGGACCACATCCAGAGGTGCCAGACATTCTGCCTTGCCCAAGAGTGTAGCATCTTGGCTGGTGGGGAAATTCAACAATACCTGCAGCCTAGGCCACCTGGATCCTTGCAGATATCACCACCATTGATTACAGTTGAAGAGCTACCCAGACACACCACACAAAAGCATTCACCTGGCCCCAAATCAATGCAGCATATTCAGTCAACACCCTAGGACACATCACCAGCAGAAAGCCTTTTACTACAAAAGGCACATTTGAAAATTGGAAGATGAAACTGACCTACCAGATACACAAAAACCAATGTAGGGATACAAGTAGAAGGATGCAAGGTAACACGATACCTCTGAAATAACAATAGCTCTGTAGCAAGGCCCGAACAAAAGGAAATGGATGAATTGCCTGACAGAGAATTCAAAAGAATGAATTCAAGAAAACTTAACAACATAGAAAGAATACAGATAGATGTTCAATAAAATTAGAAAGACAATTTATGATATTAATCAGAAATTCATCAAAGAGATAAAGATCATTTCTAAAGGCTGGAGATATAGCTGGGTGGTACAGCAATTCCTTTGCACACAAGGCCCTGTTTGATCCCCTCCACTAGGGGAGAGAGGAAAGGAGTCAATCAGAAATCTTGGAGCAGAAGAATTCAATAAATAAAGTGAAATAAATAGTTGAGAGTTTCAACAGCAGAATTATTAGGGAGAGTAAAAGATTTTTTGAGTTTGAAGATAGGTCTTGAAATAACCTAGTTAAATGTAAAAAAGAAAATGTTTTTAAGAGCAAAGAGAGCCACTGAGACTTATGGGACATCCTTAAGCAAGCAGACTTTCACATTATGGGTGTTCCAGAAGGAGAAGAGAAGGAAAAAGACATAGAAAAACTTAATGAAGTCATTGCTGAAATATTTCCAAATTTTGGAAAGATAGGGACATCCAACCAGGAATCTCAAAGGACCCTCAATATACAGCCTCTCTGAGGCATGTTATCGGCAAATTCTCAAAATTCCAAGATAAGGTATTTTAAAAACAGCAAGAGGAAAGTAACAAATCACTTGTAAGGGAATTCCCATTTACTAGCAGAAGACTTTCCAGCAGAAACCTTATAGGCAAGGAGACAATGGGGTGATGTATTCAAAGTCCAGAAAGGACAATATTGCCAAGCAAGAGTACTATACCAAACAAAGCTATTCTTCAGAAAGGAAAGGAACATAAAGCCTTTTCAAGATAAAAACAAACAAACAAACAAACAAACAAACAAACAAACACAATCCCTTAGGGAATTCATTATCTCCAGACTTGCCTTTCAACACATGTTTAGGAAAGTCCTATGCTGGAAGCAAAAGGGTGGTAACTACAATCATGAAAACCCACAAAAGCATAAAGCTCAATAGCAGAGCAGATACACAGAAGAGAAAGAGAGGGAAATCAGCCCTACTGAGACAGAAAACCACAAACTACAAAGATGAACAACAGAGGAAGAAAGGAACCAAGGCTATACAAAGGAACCAGAAAAACATTGACAGGATGAGAGTGTCTTGTCAGTAATAAGTCCGAGTCTAAATGGATTAAACTTCTCAATTAAAAAATATAGATTGACAGAATACATAAAACAACATCAACAAAAAATTAAGAAACAAAAAAACCCTGTCTACAAGAAACTCACTTCACCCATGGAGACACACAGACTGAAAGTGAAGGAATGGAAAAAGATATCCCATGCACATGAAACTAACAGGCAAGTCGACTTTAAATAAAAAATTGTAAATAGAGAGACAAGGTCACTCTAAAATGATAAAGGGATCAATTCAACAAGAGGGAATAATAGTTTATATGAATAGCATATATATATTCTATATTGTGTGTATCTATATACTCAATTCTCCATTACATAAAGCTAACGTTATTGAATCTAAAAGGAAAGATAGACTCTAATGTAACAGTAGTTAAGGACTTTAATTCCCTACTTTCAGCAATAAGCAGATCATTCATACCAAAAATCGACAAGGGAACATTGGAATTAAACTGTGTTAGAAATAAATGGACCTAACAGAACTTATAGAACATTTCATTCAACAGATTCAGAAATTACACTCTTCTAATCAGCATGTGAAACCCTGTCCAGGATTGACCACATGTTAAGGCACAAAACAAGTCCCAACAAATTTAAGAGAGTGGAGTCATAGTATGTATCTTCTTTGACCAAAATGGAATTAAACTATAAATCAATAAGAGAAACTTTAGAAATTGTAGAAATACATAAAAAATTAACCAATATGCTTTGGTTTTTGTTTAATTAGTTATACATGACAATAGAGTGCATTTTGACACATCACACATAGAATATAACTTCTCATTCATCTGGTGGTACATGATGTAGACACAAGTCATATAATCATATATGCACATAGGGTAATAATGTCTGATTCTTTCTACTATCATTCTGCCTCTGTGCCCTCTCCCCTCCATTCACTCCCCTTAGTCTAATCCAAAGTACCTCTATTCTTCCTCCCCCTTATTGTGAATTACAATCTGCACATCAGAGAAAACATTAGGCCTCTGGTTCTTTGGGACTGGCTTATCTCACTTAGCATAATATTCTCCAGTTCCATCCATTTACCGACAAATGCCATAATTTTGTTCTTCATTATGGCTCAGTAATGTTTCATCATGTGTATATGCCACAGTTTCTTTATCCATTCATCTGTTGAAGGGCATCTAGGTTGGTCCCATAGTTTAGCTATTGTGAATTGAGCTGCTATAAACATTGATGTGACTGTATCACTGTAGTGTGCTGATTTAAGTCGTTTGTGTATAAAGGAGGAGTGAGATGACTGGGTCAAATGGTGGTTCCATTCCAAGTTTTCTAAGCAGTCCCCATACTGCTTTCCAGAGTGGATACACCAATTTGCAGTCCCACCAGCACTGTATGAGTGTACCTTTCCCCTACATCCTTGCCAACATTTATTGTTGCATTCTTGATGACTGCCTTTCTGAATGGAGATGGAATCTCAGTGTAGTTTTGATTTGCATTTCTCTTATTGTTAGAGATGTTGAACACTTTTTCATATATTGACTGTGTTTCTTCATCTGTGAAGTGTCTGTTCAGTTCCTTTGCCCATTTATTGATTGAGTTATTTGTTTTTTGGGTTTTTTTGGTGTGAAGTTTTTTGAGTTTTTTATATATCCTGAAGATTAATGCTCAATCTGAGGAGCAGGTGGTAAAAATCTTTTCCCATTCTGTAGGCTCTCTCTTCATGTTATTGTTTCCTTTGCTGTGAAGTTTTTCAAATAAACATGCTTTTGAATGATCAGTGAGTCGATGAAAAAAATCAAAAGGGAAATTTAAAAATTTCCTGAAATAAATGAAAAGAAAAACACAACATATAAAAATTTATGGATTACAGCCAAGGTAGTGCTCACAAGTTTGTAGAGATAAGTGCCTATGTAAAAAGCAAAGGGAGGGCTCAGGTTGTGGCTCAGTGGTACAGCGCTCGCGTAGCATGTGTGAGGCACTGGGTTTGATCCTCAGCATCACATCAAATAAATAAATAAATAAAATACAGGTACTGCGTCCATCTACAACTAAAATATGTTTTTAAACAAAGCAAAAAGATTTCAAATAAATGGCTTAAAAGTGTAACTTAAGGAACTAGAAAATCAAGAACAGATCAAACCCAAGATGAGTAGAAGGAAAGAAATAGGAAAGAGCAGAGCCAAAATAAACAAGATAGAGACAAAAAAACAAACAGAAACAGCTAGTAAAACAAAGAGTAGTAGTTTTTTTTTAAAGATAAAATTGGCCATCCTTTATCTAGACATTTGCAGCAACACGGATGTAACTGGAAGTTGTTTTGTTAAGTGAAGTGAGTCAGGCACGAAAAGACAGATAATGTATGTTCTCATATGTGGAAGCTGAATTGTTGGTGTCAAAGAAGTGGAGAGTAGAATAATGGTTCCCGGAGCCTGGGAAGGAGGTGGGGAGTGGGGATGGAGAGAGGATGGTTGATGGGTACAGAGATATAGGTAGACAGGAAGAATAACTTCTAAAGCTCTATAGTGCAGGAGCATAACTATGGTTGATAACCATTCATTAAATATTTCAAAAGAGCTAGTATAAAGCATTTTGTATGTTCCCAACACAAAGAAATTACATATATCTAGGGTGATAGACATGGTGATGACTCTGGTCTGATCACTGTACATTGTATATGAGTATTGAAATGTCACACTGTTCTCTATTGTTATTGTTTGGACCTTACATATCCCCTAATGGCCCGTGTATTACAGGCATGGTGGTGGGACCTTCAAGAGCCGGGCAGTTAGGCATTCAGGACATGCCCTTGAAGGGGATTGTGGGAACCCTCCCTTTTCCTCTCTCTTTTGCATCAAGGCTATGAGAGGAATGACTCTGCTCTGCCACAGCCCCAAAACAAGTGGCCCCAACTGGTCACCAACTGAAAGAAACCTCTAAAACTGTGTGCCAAAATAGAACCTTTCTCTTCATAATTTGATTTTCTCAGGTATTTGATACAGTGGCACAAAGCAAATATGTACAATTACTATTCAATTAAAAATAAAAAAATATATATAGCTGGACATGGGGGCACATGCCTATAATCCCAGTGACTTGAGAGGCTTAGGCCAAAGGATGGCAAGTTCAAGACCAGTCTTGGTAACTTAGTAAGGCCCTGTCTCAAAATAAAAAATTAAAAGGGTTGGGGATGTAACTTAGTGGTAAAGCAGCCCTGGGTTTATTCCCTAGTACCACACTCACAAAAATAAATAAATAAATAAATAAATAAACAAAAAAAACTTTTTTTAAGAATGTAAAAATTCGCTGCCGGGTATGGTCGTGTATGCCTGTAATCCAGAAACTCAAGAGGCTGAGGCAGGCAGATTACAAATTCAAGGTCCACCTCGTCAAGTTAGTGAGACCCTATGTCAGAATAAAAATTAAAATGCTGGGGTGTAGCTCAGGGGTGAAGCCCCTGGATTCTCTCTTCAGTACGACAATAATAAAGAAGTAAAGATTTTCCAAAGATATCTGATAAAGGACTGTTATCAAAACCACATGAAGAACTCTGAAAATTTGGCAATTAGAAAATGAACATAATTAAGAAATGGACTACATACTTGAATAGACACCTTATCAGAGGAGATACACAGATGGGAAATGAGTATTTGAAAAGATGCTCAACATCACATGCCATTAATGAGTTGCAAATTAAAATAGCAAGACACCACCACATATTTATTAGATTGGTCACAATCCAGAACACTGACAACGCCAAATGCTGGATGAGGATGTGGAGCAAGGGGAACTCTCATTCATTGCTGCCAGGGATGCAAAATGGTGCAGGCACTTCAGAAGACAGTTTGGCTGTATTTCTTAAAACTAAATAAACTTCTACCACGTCACCCAGCAATCATGAATTGAAAACCTGAAAACAAATGGTTTTTATAGATTTATTCATAATTACCAGACCCTGGGAAGCAACCAAGATGTCTTTCAGTAGGTGAATGGAAAAATGAACTCTGGTAGATCTAGGAGATGGAATCAATGTGCTATCAAACCACGAAAAGACAGAAGACAGGAAACGACTTTAACATACTGATCATTAAGTGAAGGAAGCCGATCTGAAATGGCTCTATGCTATGTGATTCCAACCATATCATTCTGGAAAAGAAAAAATTATTGAGACAGTAAACAGTTTAGTGGTCATGCCAGGTGTGGTGACCGGCGCCCATAATCCCAGCGACTCGGGAGGCTGCGGCAGGAGCATCTTAAGTTCAAGATCAGCCTGGGCAACATACTGAGACCTCCCAAAACAGAACAAAACAAAACCAAAGTCATAAAGATTAGGGGTCACCAGGGGCTGAGGGGAGGCAGGGGTGAACTGGCAGAGCATAGAGGACTTTTAGGGCAGTGATACCATTGCTGGTCATTACCACAGTGGATACAGGACATATGTTGTCAAAATCCAGAGGATGCATAACACTAAGAGTGAACCTACTGTAAATTAAGGACTTTGGGTGATTATGATGGATTTTTTTTTCCTCATTTAACAGAAAGAAGTCTTTATTAAGTAACTTTTAATATCAGAAAAATAAAACTCTTATATTTCTCTTTACAGCAAATACATACCAGGCCATCGTAAGTTAAAGGCCCTTTATTGGAAAGTGTATGGTTGTAAAGTTTACTCAAATGAAATATATGATCCCTATACGACAAAAAGTGTAGAAAAATTAGCAAATGCTAAACTACGTTGATAATTTATCATTCATAGTTTGAGGTTTTTAGAAACAGTCCACACACCTTGTGTCTGCCAATTCCTTGGGATAATGGGGTATTAATGCAGGTTCATCCGCGGCAGCAGATTCACCTCTGCATTATAGGATGTAGATCGTGGGTATGTGAATGTGAATGTGGGGATGGGGTTTACCTATTTTAGTGTATGTGTGTATATGTGTGTGTGTGTGCTGGGGTTTGAACTCAGGGCCTTGTGCTTGCAAGGCAAACACTCACCAACTGAGCTATATCCCCAGCCCTTTACTTCTTCTTCATTTTGAGGTGACCCTGAAACTGCTCTAAAAATAAACTCTATTAGTTTAAAACATTTCCTTTTGGGGTTCCCATGGGAACACATGGGTATTAGCTATTTGCTGAGCTGTCCTGTCATTGAAGTGGGCAACACTGGGGTTTAAGCTCATCTGAGGACAGGCTAAATTTCAGTCAAATTTCTAGAGTCATCAGATAACATTGAAAAAGAACAAAAAGGAGGGAGGATGAGGTAGGAGGACCAAAAGTTCAAGGCCAGTCTTAGCAACTTAGACTCTCAAATTAAAAAAAAAAGAAAGAAAGAAAGAAAGAAGAAAGAAAGAAAGAAAGAAAGAAAGAAAAGAAAGGGCTGGGGACATAGCTCAATGGTAAAGTGCCCCTGGGCTTAATCCCAGTACCAGAAAAAAAGAAAAGAAAGAAAAGGAAAAAAAGTAAAGGAAGGAAAGAAAAGAAAAATGTTGATTTGAGCAGAAGTTTGAAGCCCCTGCACACCGGGAGCATGATAGAACTCATAGCCACAAGCAAACACCTGCACCTCTTCAAGTTCATCTGTGGAAATAACAGAGTAGCGCTGTGGTTGTTGACAATGGTTTTGGTGTTATTAACATTTTGGTTTCAATCCAGGCTTTGTCTCCAACCTAGTAGCTTACATGAATCCTCTCTAGTTACTCTTCAGCTGCCACCTCTGTCCTCAGTTGCCTCAACCCTGAAGTAGGAATATCAGTAGTACCTACTACAGAAGGTTTTCCTATGGAGAAAATAGAATAATCAATGGACTGGCGTATCATAAACTTTGTATAATCCATAGTAACTATATTACTAATCAAACCATATGCATTGCCAATGTTTGTTTATATTAGACCACTTTTCATGACTAAAATGACATGCCCGAGGCTAGATAACTATAAAAGGGATCTATGTTGTTCACAGTTCCAGAGGGTCATGGGCATCAGTTGGCTCTGGTGAGGATCTCCTGGTACATGGCATACCATGGTGGGAGTGCATGTGGGAAAGCAGAGAATGGGACTAGGGTCCCACAATCCCTTCTGGGGGCATGTCCCACTTGACCCAAGGATGTACCCCTAGGATTAAGCCTCCAATATGTGAGCATTTGAGGAGAATTCATATCCAAACCATGTTACTGACGTACTAAATCACACGTCCATGAGATTACCTAATATCTCCTCATGGGATTGTTATGGGCATTAAATTAGATGATATAGGTACTCTGCTTAGCACCAGCCATGGTGTGCAATGATCAGTACTGATGATTGCTATTATGCATCACCTTGGGAAGAGAAATCAAAAGACCCAAGTTACACATCAAGAAACTTGATCACTCTCTGTAATTGGTCATTTAATTTACGCGTCATTTTCTACCCCCTTCCTTCTTTGACCCTACCTCTGTATCATAATTGTTATAGTGGAGCTTGTCTTGGACATCTGTGTAGATTCTAGCAGATTCCAGGTATAAAACAGGTACTCAGTGGATAGCTGTTGAATGGATGATTTGAAGGGAGAGCTTTATAGGTTTTCAAGGGGTTGAGGAGATTTGCTTCTCCTGTGGATTGTTGAAACAAACAAACGGAAGACTAAAGTCTTTAACATAAGCAAAAAACTTGAGTAAAAGGCTCGATTTCTCTTTTAATTCTTCCATCAAAATGGATTCCATTGAATCCATCCTATTCTGACATGGCTTCCTCACAGAATATTTGTAGAGCGAGAGAGTTCTTGGGTGATCTTGTGTCCATTCCTATGGCTCAAATCTAAAGAACTGCTAATACCAAGTCCTGGCAGGCATGCAGACTGACCAGAGCTCTCATGCATTGCTGATGGGAATGCAAAATTGCACAGCAATTCCGGAAAATAATTTTTTGCAGTTTCTTATGCACTTCAACATATGCTTAATTATGATATCCAGCAGTTCCACACCTATTTACCCTAGAGAAATGGAAACTTACATTCATTTAATACTTGAATATTTATAGTCACAATATTCATGATCATAAAACCAGAAACACCCAGATGGCCTTCATGTGGCGAGTGGATGAACTAACTATGGAACATCTATACAGTGAAACACTACTGAGGCTTCTAAGGAAAGGAAGCATCGGTGCATGTCGTGATGGGAATGACTCTTAAATGCATGTTCTGTATGAAAAAGGCCAGAAGTAGATGTCCACATCCTGTATGGTTCCATTTACAGGACATCTTGAAAAGAGTCACACCAAGAGACATAAAACAGAGCAGTCAATGATTGCCAGGGACTGGGCAGAGGGGTCTAATGCAAAGAGGTAGGTGGAAAATTTGGGGAGTGATCTTGATTGTGAAATTGGTTATTCAACTGTACGTTGTTTGTCAAAACCCATAGAACTATAGACTGAGAAATGGAGAATGTTAATGTACATAATGTTCTAAATAAATAGGACTTTGAAAAAAAAAAGAGCTTGTTGCCGGGAAAATGAATCACAAAGCCAGTTATCACAGGGCAACGTTATTTCCATAACGGGAGCCAAGGAAGACCGTTATCCCACGGTGGCTTGGAAGTTGGTGCTGAGTCAGAATGAGGTGATTGCTATTAATTATATAATTTATTTCATTAAACTTTCGTTGCACTTTCTAAATGTAAGGGGGGATGAGGGAAGAACAAGGTCCACTTCCTTGTCATGAGGAACTCACATTCCAGTAAAAGGGAGTAAGAAAAGGGCAGGGACAGTGTGCACGATCATTATCTCTGATCATAAATGAAGACTGAGTCCAGGGTTGGGGATGCAGCTCAGCGGAAGAGCACTTGCTTAGTGTGTGAAAGGCCCTGGGTTTCATTCCCAGCACCACACACACACACACACACACACACACACACACACACATGAATACACTCATAACTCTGTATGGGGACATGTTCTAAGAAAGGTGGCATGAGGTGATTTTGTCGTTGTGTGAACACAATAGAGTGTATTTACATAACCTTGATGGTACCAGTCAGTCACGACAGGGCCTCTCAATGCAATGGAGAGATGTGGTAAACAGATGTTTGAGGCTGCAACTGGATTAACAGTGCATGCTATTTTGCAGAAAACTTTTTTATTTATAAATAAAAATAGACTGGTCTAAAATATTGGTGAAAAGTATAGAGAGATGAATACGTAGCCCAGTAACAAAGTTGTCCATCATGACGTCTATGTCCTGGACACAAACACAGTCGCGTGTGCTCTGCTTGTATACAGTTGGAAGCACAGTAGGCGTGTTTACAGCAGCATCACCATGAACAGGCGAGCAGGGTGTCGTGCTCTGGCTTTTCTATGGCTGCGATGTCATGACTTTCCCAGCTCCGTTCTAACCTCAAGGGACCTTCTCATATGTGCAGTCTGCCGTTGACAGAAACGTCGCTATGCAGAGCTCAACCGTACATAATTAGACTTGTCACACATTACATAACTGAGGGCATGAACCAGGCCCTTGGGTAACACCCACCCCTCGGTACCAACTGGCAGGAGAAGGAGAGGAATATTAGCTGTTTACCGTGGAGGGCTTTGCTCTAAACACAGCGCCTGAATCAGCTAGGAACTCTCCTTATTATCATCCTGTATAGATGAGGCCAGAGAGTCACAGAAAGGTTGTTTCCTTTGCTCGAGGTCACAGAGCTAATAAATGACAGAAAAGAGATTTAACCCCTGGAAGGACAACTGGCTCTTAACCATAATAATATACTATAGCTAGAGAGAGGCAGTGGTTCAGACACCTCAAATCCTGAATTTTAGCATTGGTTGAGATAAACCTGGCCCAGTTTCCCCAACAACAGAGTGAGAAAGTCAGTATATATATAGAGGTCAAGTATGCAAAATGTTCCACCTAAGATAGATAAGACTTCTGTTTTTGGGTTTCTTTATATGTTTGTCATTTACCTACACTCCTTACTAAACTAATTACTTACTTATTATAGAAAATTAAAGAGAGAGAGAGAGAGAATTCCAAACAAAACCAAAACATTTCCTCCATAGTCTTACCACACAGAGGTTACCCCTGCTAACACTTTGGCACATTTCTTTCTAATCTTTTTAAAAATGTCCTTTATTTACATAGCTGAGATCATACTTCAATGTAATTTTGGATCCTGCTTTTTTCCCACTTAACATCGGAGCCTAAACTCTCATCATTTTAAGTGGCTGCAGAATAATCCATCACAGGGACATTATATAATTTATGAACTGTTCCTTCACAGTTGCATATTTAGGTTGCTTCTAATATTTTCACTATTATAAATAACCCACTATGAACATTTTGGTCCATAAATCTGTGTGTGCATTGCAGATTATTATTTTAGGATGGTTTCCCAGAAATGCAATTACTAGGTTAAATGTCAGGAATATTTTAAAGGTTATGTAGAAATGTAGTATTCTTTATAAAAAGCACATGCATTCTTTACAAATACATGGAAAGGCTTCCAGAAGTCAAAAGCCATGTGTATACTTGTTCCTGTGTGTAAGAGTGGAGCACGGTGGTGGTGAGAGAACTGGGGATGTTCTGATTCTCTGCCTTGCATTGATATTGGGCTTTTTCTCTTGGCAGCTACCTCCTAAGTGTTAGGGGCACATGTTGATTAAATGCAGATCAACTGACTGCCAGTTGGAAATAAGTTTCACACATGGAGTTTGGATGTCTGCAGGATTTGCTCACAGAATCGATTAGCATGGCACTTGAACACTTTTTACTTCACTCAGCATGGTCACTGTCATTATCTCAACTGCTCTTCACAATTCCTGGTTGAGATGGATTGGAGGGGAATATTCCCATTCCCAGGTCACCTGTCAAAAACCCAGACCCAGAAAGGAGAAGTGAGTTACCCAAGGTCATAGAGCTGGGTGAAGAGCGCACCAGGACTAGTCTCAAAGCTCTAGGACTATGGCCTCTCACACAGATGGAATTTGTCTCCCACTCCAAATTCCTATGTGGAAACCCTAAACCTAATGTGACTGCATTTGGAGATAGAACCTATAAAAAAGTCAAAAAAGGTTAAAAGAGGTCATAAGGGTGAGGTCCTGCTCTGATAGAACTGAAGTTATTGCTTCTTTTCTCTTTCTTTCTTTCTTTCTTTCTTTCTTTCTTTCTTTCTTTCTTTCTT
>JAJEJO010003551.1:308040-474658 GCA_020662805.1 Glaucomys volans
TGTGGCATTGGGGATTGAACCCAAGGGAGTGTTTTACCACTGAGCTACATCCCAAGTCCCTTAAAACTTATTTTTTAATTTTTTTTTAAATTTTGACACAGGGCCTCGCTAAGTTGCTGAGAGTCTTGCTGAGTTGCCACGCTGGCCTTGAATTTGCAATCCTCCTGCCTCAGCTTCCTGTGTCACTGGAATTACAAGCCTGTGCCACTGCTCTGGAGAACTGCTGTTCTTATAAGAAAAGAAAAAACACAAGAACTTGCTCACTCTCTTTCTGCATATATGGAGAAAAAGATGTGGGAGGACCTATAAGGTGGCCATCTATAAGCCAGAGAGGCCTGACCAGAAACCAACCCTGATGGCACCTTGATCTTGGACTTTTAGCCTTCAAGACTGGGAAAAAATAAGTTTCTGTCGTGTAGGCCATTGAGACTGTGGTATTTTGTTACAGCAGCCTTAGAAGACTGATACAGATTTTGGTGCTTCTGTGACAATATGGAAGTGACTTTGGAACTGGGTAATGGGTACAGGCTGGATGAATTCTGAGGTCCATGCTAGACAGAGCCTGGATTGCCTCACAAGGACTTTAGGTAGAAATGTGGATGTTAACGATGATTCTGGCAAGGGATCAGGAAGGAGAGTTGTAGAGAAAGTTTCTCTAGTCTTGGGAAACACATCTCTCACCATGAACATAATGGAGTAGAAATGTACATGTTAAAGGTGATTCCAGCGACATCTCAGGGGGCAATGAGACATGTTATTTAGAATAGAGGAAAGGTGACCCTTGTTATAAAGTGGCAAAGGACTTGACTGAATTGCCTTCTAGTGTTTTTTGCAAAGTAGAAATCGTGAGTGACAAATTTAGACGTGTACTTAGGCTGCAGAGCTTCCTAAGCAAAGTGTTGAAGGTGTAGCCTGGTTTCTCCTTGCCACTTGTGAGAAATGTGAGAGGGAGTGAAGGAATTGCCTTCACTGTGAGATACAGTGAGATACAGTGAAGGAATGTGAGATACAGTGAAGGAATTGCCAAGCAAAAAGGAACCAGAGCTTGAAGCTCTGGAAAAAATTTAGCCTACTCATATTGTAGAAAAATGAGAAAGCACATTGTGGAGTGAAATTGCTTATAAGATTAACCCCATTTTTAGCAGAAGTCAGGTTTAGGGACGGGATAGTACAAGCAAAGACACTACCAGTTTGGATGGAGGGGAACAGAATCAGGATGAAATAAAGGAAGGCTCTCAGAATTCTGGGATTCCATAGGACAGGGCAATAGAGCTTTTAGGCTATGAACTTGCTTTATCCTTCAAAAAAAAGGGAAGAATGGCACCTGCCTATAATCCCCAGCGACTCAGGAGGCTGAGGTAGGAGGATTGCAAGTTTGAGGCCAGCCTCAGCAACTTAGCAACAACCTGTTCCAAAATAAAAAATATAAACAGGTTGGGGATATAGCTCAGAGGTGAAGTGCACTGGGTTCAATCCTCAGTACCCTACCCACCCCACCTCCCAAAAAAAGGAAAGGGAAGAAGGACCCTGAAGGCATTTCAGAGATTATCAATACTGCCCCTTCTACCACAGGCCCAAGGGGCAAGGCTGTTCTAAAAGGTGGACCCTCTCCTCTTTGTGCCCAGTACTTCAGGGCAGGGCTGTGGCAAAGAGTAATGGGAGGGAATCCACTGCCTAGGACCATGGGGATGACACTGCTGTGCCAGTGGTCCTCGAGGGCAGACCACCCAGCCAAAGAGATTCTAGAGCTTTAAGAAATAATGGACTTTCACCAGGAGTGGTGGTGCTCTACCCAGCAGACTGAGGCAGGAGATTTGCAAGTTTGAGGCCAGCCTAGGCAACTTAGCAAGACCTTAACCCCCAAATGAGATTATATTTGGAAGTAAGGCCTATAAGGTTACTTAAGTTCAGATGAGTGAGGTCCTACTTGGACAGCACTGGTATCCCTAAAAGAAGAGGAAGAGACACCAAACTGCTCTCTCTGCACATATAGAGAGTCCATGTGAGGACACAGTAAGAAGTCAGCCATCTCCAAGGCAAGAAGAGAGACCTCACCAGAAAGCAACTCTGATAATACCTGGAACTTGGAACTTCAAGCCCCAGAACTGTGAGATAATAAATTTCTGTTGTTTAAGTCACTGCCTGTGGTATTTTGTTATGGCAGCTGGAGGAGACTAATACAGTTCTATCTGCACCAATGGCAAGAACTATTCATCTTTTATTTTCCTCCTGTGGACCCATAGGTAGGTTTTGATATACCTATCATCATTTTCAGGAGTTCTTTGTTCTTCCTAACACATAACATTTTGTTCAATTGTTCAAATCTGGGTTTCAATGAGGCTCAGTGAAAGGAACAGATTCATAGGCTGTCTGAGGCTTAGTTTCTAGAACTGAGCTTTGCTAAGGGATCTTAGAGAAATCACTTTTCTCTGGTTATCATTTTCTTCACGGTAAAATAAGGTGGGTTACTCCTGAAGTTGTATAGACATGGGTTTGAATCCAGACTCTGATGTAGTTGTGTGACCTTGGGCAAGTGATAGCCTCTCAGGTTTGATTTTCTTATTTCCAAACAGGGATAATACGCTATAGGATTACTGAAGTAATTAAGAGATAAAGCATGCAGCACCCCTAGCATGTACAAAAGGCCAAGAGCAGGCCTGTTCATGGAACCACCATATGACCTAGCTATACCACTCCTTGGTATTTATCCTAAAGAATCAAAGTCATCCTGCCATAGTGATGCCTGCATAGCCATGTTTGTAGCAGCACAATCACAATAGCCAAACTATGGACACATCAGTAGATGAATGGATAAAGCATATGGGATATAGACACACAATGGAGTTTTAGCCAGCCATAAAGAAAAATGAAATTATGTCATACGCAGAAAAATGGATGGAACTTGAGACCATTATGTTAAGGGAAATAAGCCAAACTCAGAAGGTCAAGAGTTATATGTTTTCTTCTCATATATGGAAGCTAAAGAGGAAAAAGGAAAAGAAGTGTGGGGGGGTATGTAGGGAACTAATAAAAAATCAAAGGGCAATCAGTAGAGGCAAGGGATCAGGGAATGGGAGGAGGGGAGGGAGGCAGAAGTGCTGTGCAGTGATGTTGGGCAAACCATATTGTTATATTGTGTGCATGTATGAATATGTAACAACAAATCCCATCATATGTACAACTATAATGCACCAATAAAAACGGGGAATGAGAAAAAAATAACAGGCCTTTAATATATTAAATTAGTATGTGCAAGGTGCTGAGGACAGGGTCTGGTACTCATAGCTGTAATTTTCTTATTCTAGAGATAAGTAGTCAGTAAGTGATAGCCATTATTTTGGGTCTCATCTTCCTTCCTTTCCATCCCTAACCCTGAACCCTAATCATGGGGAATCCGGTCTCCCGCCCCTCCATACGGTCCTTGGGTTTTATGACCCCAGTGATTCGTCCAGTCTGTTGCTTCCGCCTAGAGTTCCATTTCTCCTCTTCCAGAGCTCGGATGTCTTCTCCTCTGGGATTCCTGATCTTTTCCCCCCTCCCCCCAGCCAGAAGGAATGGCTGGCTCCTTGATTTGTGTCCTGCTAAGAAAACAACTCCATAGAGCACTTAGTTCTCCGTGTCGAGTGGTTGGGTTAACTCTTTAGGAGCCTGTCTCCAAGAGTGGCGGCCCCTGGGAACAGCGCCGGGTCAGTTGCCTCTGTCACCCACAGCGACTAGCACAGTGCAGGACTGAGTAACCGGACCGCTATGCAACGAGGGATCTGGTTTTACTCTCAACAAACCCAAGCCCCCGACTCTCCCCAGGCCGCATCCACTGTGAATCCCTCCCCCTCCGTGGGCTCGGCTTATCCTAGCCCGAGGTCCCCTTCACCTGAGCCGGCTGGGCTCCCCAGGGATTTCGCCGGCTCCTCCCGCGGCCAGTCCCAAAGCCCCCTCCCGGCCGCGCCTCCCCTCCTCCATCCCGGGCCGAGCCCCGCGGGGCCGGGGGCGGAGCGTCTCGGCTGTGGGCTGGGAGCCGCGAGCGGAGGCTTTTAGGCGAGCGATCGGTTGCAGACGCGCCTCCACCGCCGCTGGGCCGGGGGCAGGCATGGCAGAGGGCGTGTGAGCACGGAGAGCGAGGGCCGCCGCCACGATGCCCGGGGGCGCGGGCGCCGCCCGGCTCTGCTTGCTGGCTCTGGCTCTGCAGCTGCTCCGTCCGCGGGCGGCACGGGAGCCGGGATGGACGAGAAGTAAGTGGCAGGGCGTAGGAGGGACGGTACCGGGTGGGCTGCGTGGCTCAGGGTCTTCGGAGTCCCTCTGGTCCCTGGAGCGCGGGGACCGCGATCCCTGCGCTTCCTTGCAACTCCCCGGGGCCTGCACCTCCGCCGCCCCAAGCCCAGGATTCCAGGCTTTGTTCCCACTTGGTGTCCCCACGGGAGGTAGTGGAGTCGGGGAGACCCGGAGCTAGCAGAAAACAGCCGGTCCTCTCACTGCCTTGCCTTCCAATCTCTTTCTCCTTCCTCTGTTTTTCTTCTGCTTTTGGCTTCTCTTTCCGCTGCTCCCCGGGTCTCTCCTCTGTTCTCACGGTCCCTCATTCCGCTCCGCCTATCTCTACTTCGTGTGTCTAATACCTTAACCACGCTCTAGCATCCCGACTGTCTGCTCACGCGGCGGGAGGAGCAGCTCCCTGGCATCATGCTCTGTGCCAGGCGCACGCGGTTGGGAGGAAATAAAATGTCCCAGGGACTCGCTGGTAGGGTATCTCGCTGGGTATCGCCTGTCGTACACTGCGGGACCCTGGAACCGGCGATACCCATTGAGCCACCCTACCACCCTAATGAATAACGATCAAGCCCAACGCACCCATTATACAGATGAGAAACTGAGGCCCACAAAGTGGAAAGGACTTGCCCATAGTTAAGTCACAGATTGAAGTGGTGCTGGCTGGAAACCAGGGCTCTCTCTTCATACTATCTGACTCCCGCCCTCACCCGGCCTCAGTTTCCCCTTTTGTGAAGCAGAGGGATTGGACTCAATGCTTAAAGCTTGGATCTTGGGTGATCTCTGTTGTTCTCACAACTAGTTTCCCAGACATCACTCTTGAGGCTCTCCCTGGGGGCGTTGTCCGTGTTGTCTTTGTGACCCCAGAAACCTTAGCCTTAGCTCCACCGCCCCGCCGCTGCAGACTGGTTGGGCTGACTCCAGACAGACGCTTGGAGGACCAACTGTCAGCGTTTTTAAATCGAGCGAGAGCTGGCCGGGTGGGGCCTGGCCAGGCCGCCTAGAGCGAGGAGGCTGTGCTGGCCAGGACAGTGCGGAGCTTGCAGGGCGAGCTCCCCGAGGTCCTCCCGTGCGTCCTCGGGTGGACGGAACTGCCTTTTAAAGCTCTTACAGTGAAAGGGAAACCGAGGCACTGGGGCTTCACGGTTGAGTCGAGAAATGAGGAATTCCTTCATTTCTCCACGGTCAGGGTCTTCTTGAGAAAGAGGAAACCAGGTTCTATTCATCTCTGATTTTGCAGTCCAGCAGGAGACCTGAGTCAGGGCTTCTTGCAGGAGAAAAGTGGGCAGAAAGACCAGGAAAGCCAGTGCTGAGTTTGAGTCCTCACACTGTAGCTGTGCAATACCTGGGAAGTAATAAAAAGTGGAAAAGAAATAAAATGACCTGTAATCCCAATTCTCAGTTGCTATTAATACCCCCCCCCCAGTTTTAGTGTTTGTACAAATATACATTGATAAAACTGGAATCGTACCATAAAGTTTTGTGTCTCTTGCATTTTTCATTTCACATTATAAGGATTTCCCAAATCATTCATTTTACATTTTCCAAAACCACAACTTTTTTTCTTTTCCTTTTTAAAAATTTCTTCCTTTCTCTCTCTCTCTCTCTCTTTTTTTTTTTTTTTTTTTGGTACTGGGGGTTGAACCCAGGAGTGCTTTATCACTGAACTACATTCCTATACCTTTTTATTTTTATTTAAATTTTGAGACAGGGTCTCTCACTAAGATGCTGAGGGTCTTGCTAATTTTCTGAGGCTGGCCTCCAACTTGCAGTCTTCCTGCCTCAGCTTCTCCATTTGCTGGGATGACAGGTGGGCTCCATCTTGCTGGACAAAAGCAACACTGACCATAAGTTCCATCAAGAGATTGCAGAAATATAGTTTTCAAAAAGTTAGAAACTGGACTCACACAAATGTGGCAAAGGTGTATTCATTTCATTAACAAGATAGTGAAGAGAAGGGCAAAGTTGGTTGAAAGGAGAATTACAGTAACAGGGTGACACAGATATTGGAGAACGAGTGTTGAAATCTTGTGGCTAAGACAGATAGAGAAGTGGTGGATGACTGGGAATTCTTGGTTATCTTTCTACGAAACCGAAATCATTTACATTTTTTCCCAATAGAAAATTATAGTTCATATGGAGCTTTGTAGAGTTGAGGCTTAATAGTAAATAAAAAGTCAAAGGTACATTCCCTTAGATAAGTCAATAATCCATGGGAGGTCCTGTTAAACAGTGCTCCAGATCTGACACTGGAAAGAATCCTGCTTGCTCGTTGCCTTATTTCCAAGTTTGTACCAACTTTTTGATGATTAGAACAAGATGTACCATGTTCCTCTACTGTTACTTTCCTGATGATAAATATAATTTATTGCCTTTAGATATTCCATTAAATATCGCTTAATTCCTTTTTGTTTAAATAATCTAGACTTAGTCACTAGGATAGGGACTGTTGCCTGTCTTAATCCCCCATGAGTACTAAGCACCTAAAATAGTACTCAGCATAGAGTTAAGAACTCATAAAATATTTGGTATTTTTTTACTTGTCTTAGAAAGCTAATGCTCATTTAATGAATTATTTTTATGATATATTTTGATTGCAAATATATCATGTCAGTAATCTGAAAGGAAAGCTAATACTCAATCATAATCCTACCACTCTAATGGAACTTCAGCCATCTTTTATATCACTTATTACAGTCTATGTGATTGATGTGGTTGGTTTCGAATGACTAGTTTGGAGTCTTCACCCCCATCCCCAGGAGTCCTTTGGGTTTAGCCTCTTCTTGAGACTAATTTGCTTGAGTCTTGGGAAATTCATTTCATGAAGATTGTCTGGAACTGGTGTTTGATATCTACACTGCCTTGAATAAGTCTGTTCTATAATTTCCATTCCCTTTCTTGCAATAGAGAAATACTGCTGCCTACTTCTCAGTGTTGGCTTGAAAATGGTTTGGAGAGTAGGCAGTGAAATGCATATGCAAACTTGCCATTAGGAAGCTCAAGTTACATGAGATTCCTCACCAGCCAGGAAGCAATTGCACATTGACTTTTCCCCAAAACATTGCGAGATGGGCAGGTGGGTATCATTATCCTCAATGAGAAAACCAAAGCTCGGTGGGAACAATACCCTTGTGCTTAACCTCCATCATATACCCAGAATCCCACCACTTCATTCCTCTCCACTGATGTCATTCAAGTCTGAGCCACTGTCATCCCTCACCAGGGCTCCTGCAAGTCTCCAGCCTCCTCTCTTTCCTGCTTCTACTCCCAGGCCCTCCACGCTTTCCCATCCCCCCACTCCCTTTCTCCACTCAGCAGTCAGAGTGATCTTTTTAAACCTAATACAGATCATATTGCTGTGTGTTTAAAACATCCATTGCCTTCCAAGTCTATTTATAATAAGATCCAGACACTTTCCATGGCCTTTACGTTTATCAGACCCACAGCGTCTTGCTGACCAATCGCTTACTGATTCCTCTCACTCACTAGCTGCCTCTACCTTCTGGTTCCTTAGGCCAAGTCCACTCGTGCCCAGGCTCTGCACTAGCTGATTCCTCTACCTGGGGCACTCCCCTTCAACCCCCAGCACCCCGCCCAGATCTTTGAATGACTATCTTCTTCTGGTCCTTCAGGTCTCAATTAAATGCCATCTTTGTTTATCATTCTAAAATAGGTCCCCCTGCCAGGTGGCTCTATTGCATGACCCTATCTTATTTTCTTCAGGGCACTTAGCACCACCATTATTTGTTCATTTTCTGTCTCTCACCTCTGTAAGGCAGATTTGGTGAGTACAAAGAGCTTGTTTGTCTGTTCCCCACTGTATAATCAACACCTGGAAGAGTCCATGGCCCTGGAAGAGTATCAAGAATTTGCAACCAGGAGGGTCTTTGAAGACCCCCTGCAGAGTTCTTTCCAGGTGGCAGTAGTTGTCATAGAACGTGCATGCATGGCTTGGCTAAGGTGTGGAGATTGGGCTTCCCATGGTTGTGCATCTTGTATTGGCAGGAGGAAGTGAGGAAGGCAGCCCCCAGCTACAGCATGAACTCATAATACCTCAGTGGAAGACTTCAGAAAGTGCCATGAGAGAAAAGGTAAGACTCAAAAGCTCTCCTCTTCAGAGGCAGGAGTTGACAACTCCTCAACTCTGTGAGGCTTGGGGCCACCAGCTAAGCTTTCTTAGAAGCCCAGTCATCACCTCTGGTTCTGCTTCTGACTCACTTTATCCTCTCTGGGTTGGTATTGAATCTCTTCAATGGGACTTTCCTTCATTGAATGACGAACTTCTACAAAATTCCAAATGCTATTAGTTGAGGAAATGAAAATTCACACTAATGCTGACACAAACTAAGTGCAAACATAATGGTGTTATGGAAAATTACTCTTGATTGAAATGCATTAAATATTGTCATTGTTATTTTTGCTCTGCACAATACATGCTTCATTTTATTAATAGGATTATGTGCTTGGATAGAAAAGGGCTAACCTGAACTTCTAATCTTTTTTTTTTTTTTGTGGTACTGGTGATTGAACCAGGGCCTCACACATGGTGGGCAAGTGTTCTACCACTAACCTATACCCATAGCCCTTTAAAAAAATTTTTTTTTTATTTTGAGGCAGAGTCTCAGTAAGTTGCCTAGGCCAGCCTCAAATTTGTGATCCTCTCGCTTCAGCCTCCTGAATATCTGGGATTACAGGTTTTTGCCACCACCCTGGATCTAAATTATTTTTAATAAGTGGCAGGGTAGGACCTAGGACTGAGAAATGTATGTTAAAATCCTATAGGCTCGCTGGGGTTATAGCTCAGTTGGTAGAGTGCTTGCTTTGCATGCACTAAGGTCCTGGGTTCAATCCCCAGCACCTCCAAAAAAAAAAAAAAAAAATCCTATAGACTCCTTGGGCCAGAACTCCAGCAAAATGTGGAGGCTTTATCAAGGTGATTGGGAACAAAACTGAAAATATTGGAACCTGTGTGTCTAGGATATTCTTTCTGGTTCTGGGCTTCACTGCTGAAAGTGAGGCATGAAGAGCAGAAAGGAAGATGTTCTTGTTATATGCCAGTAGCCTGCTATGTGATCTTTTTTCACTTTCTAAAGAACTTGAGCTTCCTCATTTATAAAATGGATCTTTGAGGAAGAAGGCAGAAAGCTGGAGAGAGGGATTGGTCCTAGGATCTCTGTGTTCAAATGGTATGTGATTGATCAGGCAGCACTTAGGAGCAAGATGATAGCAGGGGAGATATGTGTCAGGAAAGACTTCAGACATTGTGGCCTTTGAGTCTGGAAAGGTGAGTGGAAAGGAGAAATGCCCAGAATTTTTTAAGTTATGGTCAGAGTACACACATGTCCCCGAATGCTCCACTTGGATTTATTAAGGGAACTGGAAAAACAGGACAGATAAAAGCAAGGACATTTTGACCTAGGAGCACCAAATATATGAAACTCGTTTTCATCAGAAAGTAGGAAAGGCTGAAAATAATTTCAGGAAAAGTCTAGACAAATTAATGGATGGCCATCCTAGAGCAGATTATTTTTAAAAATTCAGATCTTGGATATTTCAACCCACCATTATTGCCTGAGGCATGGATCTGATACTTTTTATAGAGGCTTCTTTGTTCCCTCCAGATGTGAGATGCCGGGCATCCTCAGGAAGAGCTGAGGAACAAAGCAGAGGACCAGATCCTGTCTTTGTTCCCAACCATTGTCTGCCCAGAATGTGGGTCATTGTATTCTGAGGGAATGGTCAGCACAGGGCCTGGCACCATAAATATTTGTTGAATGAATGTCAGAGAGGAGGAGAGAGAGAAGGGTGGGGGACAAAGAGAAAGAAATCAAAGCTGGATTTCACTCAGGTCTTATTCTCATTTATGTAATTCATTCATTTGCTAAACATCAATTGGACACTGACTGATACTAAATACTATGCTGGATTGTAAGGGGCATACAAACACATAGGACAGGTTTCCAGTAACTTACAGAGCTGCTGAAGATCTATTTAGTCTAACCCTAAACAAAAAGAACTTTTGACCTTTCCCTTGGGGAAGTGTGACAGAGGATCAGCTCCCTATGGTTCCTGGGAGGGCTAAGGTTCCCCCTCCCCAGAACAGAGCTGGTCAGGAGAGCTGGACAGGGAAGCTTCATAGATCCTTAAAATGCAGTTTCATTGTTTTGCTTGAAGTGTCCCCTGGAAACAAGGAACATCTTATTTTAAGTATCAGTGTCTAAGCACCTTCCAGAACAGAGAGAATTATTTTTGCAGTTGCCATATAAAAATAAGTTTTAGTACTCACAGGGCAGCTGTGTCTCTTTGGGGGAGAGGTAATAGTGCTTTGCAGGTGCCAACCCTCTCTTTTTGAGTGGGCCTCGCGTGGCTGCCTGCCTCTTGGATAAGGGAATTGCCACAGCTCTGTTACTGTGTGCTCCTTCTCAGATGCTCACGTGGGGTTGCATCCCTGCTGCTCAGTGTGATTGGCAGGGCCCTTCCTCTGGAGCTCCTTGGAATAAAAGTGGCAAAGGATAGGTGTTGGCAGGGCTGGGTCAGGGTGGCAGAAGCAGAGAGGTGAATCTTTGGTGAAAGTGATTGGGCAAACATCTCCCCCAGCTTCCTGCCTGGGGTTTGCAATGTCCCTTCTTAAGATGAGGTAAAAGGATTAATTAGGCAATGGACTCTTAGGTTGCCCAAGAGTCCTTATCAGAACATTCAGAGTTCCTCAGAGCCTTTGGTGGCCCCAAAGTCTCAGGGATACTGGACCCTAATGGGGAGTGGGGTTTGCAGTAAGGAAGGAAGAGTGTGCTGAGATAAGGCAGGCGCCCAACCAGAGGTGACAGAAGAGGTGACCTGCTTCCTTAGACATGCTAGAACTAAGTTTGAGGTCATCTCAAAAGAGGGGTGGAAGTTCCACAAGGATTGGAGGGACTTTAAGAATTTATTAGTTCCTTGGTTCCAAGTTAGAAAGCACACACTTAAAACACCCCAAGATGGGCCTGGTGTCATTCCAGGAGCCTAAGGCAAGGGGATCACAAATTCTAGGCCAGCCTCAGCAACTTAGTCTCAAAATGAAAATAAAAAAGGGCTGGGAATGTAACTCAGTGGTAAAGCACCCTGGGTTCAATCCCCAGTATAAACAAACAAACAAACAAACAAACAAATAAAGATGCCCCAAAGAATATATCCTGTTATAGACATGTAAATGTGTCTTAAATTAAAAAAAAAAAAAAAATTCCTTCAAAAGCAGTTCAACAGCCCTGAAATGTTGAAGCATGGAGCTTTATTATGATTTAACTTTCCAATTTATTTGAAATTTTCTACAATATGTTTGAAAAGAGATTAAAAGGCCTTTTCTTAAATGATAAAAGCAATTATAAATATATGTCAAGAAGTACAAAAGCAAATAATATTAACTCATAATCTCACTGCTTAGAGTAACTGTGGTCACCTTTAGGTTTATTTCTCTCTACCTTTTCTCTTTACAGAAGTATATTCATTTATTTATTTATTTTTGACCCTAAGGGTTTTTTTTTTTTTTCCCTTTTGGCTTATTTTGCTTTTTGACTAATTTTTAATTGGGGCATTATAATTATACATAAGAGTGGGGTACATTGTGGCATATTGGTACATGCACATAACTTGGTCAGTTTCATTCACTAGTTTCTACCCTTTCCCTGGCCCCCTTCTTCTCCTCCACTAGTCTCCCATCTATTTTCTTTTCTTTTCTTTTTTTTTTTTTAATAATTTTTAGATGTTGATAGACCTTTATTTCATTTGTTTATTTATATGTGGTTCTGGGAATCGAATGCAGTGCCTCACACATGCTAGGCAAGCACTCTGCCACTGAGCCACAACCCCAGCCCCTCCCATCTATTTTCATGGGCCTTCCAACACCTTTTTTACAAAATAATATTTATTTATTTTTGGTATTGGCAATTAAACTCAGAGGTGTTTCCCCACTGAGCCACATCCCCAGCCTTTTTATTTTCTATTTTGAGACAGGCTCTTGCTAAGTTGGTGGGACTGGCCTTGAGCTTGTGATCCTCCTGCCTCAGCCTTCTGAGTTGCTGGGATTACAGGCATGCACCACTATACCCACCTTATAAAAATGTGTTTGAATAAAAAATACAGTGTTAAATTTGAAACCTTTTGCCTAATGTTTATTGGGTAAACTTTCTTAGTAATTTAAAAATTATTTAAAATCACTGTTTTCAATGACTAGGGTTCTGTTATATGAATGAGTCATTGTTTATTTGAGCATTCTGTTTTTGGACATATAAGTTATGTTTCATTATTTATTATTCTACATGCTAAGCATGTTTGTGGACAGACCTTTGCCTCTAGTTCTGTTTATCCTCTTCAGCCAGTCTTCTATTACTGAATCAAATGGTTTAACCACTTTAAAACTCTTGGTCCACATTGTCAAATTCCAGAGGGTTGGTATCAATTTGAATTCCCTATCCTAGGGACAGCATGCTCCACTGCATTATGATTTGTGGTTTTAAATAATCTTTGCCTCTTTGACTTCATTTAAGGTATGGTATATTTTAATGTTTTTTTGGAGGGTGAGTCAGGGAATAATTCACCCATGATGCTGAACATATTTTCATGTGCACTGGCCATTTGTGCGTCTTAAATGATCTCTTGTAGGGAGGGTCTGTGACTCGGCCAGGTTTGCACAGGTGCAGATGTCAGAGTGAGCATTTGAGTCCAAGGCTGATTCCCCAGGAAATCTGCTGTTGAAGACCTTGCTTTCCTGTGTTTCCTTTTGCCAGACCACATGCATATACTTCCACAGCATCTCGGCTTGCAGATTCTTTCCTTTGCCTCTCAGGAGAAAGCAGATGGGGGAAGGATTTGGGTCATTCTGGGATTGAAGTCATCATGTCTGGCTGGAAATGCAATTGACCTTTTCCGACTGGCTTCCTGTGGGTCTTTGTGTGAGCACTGCCTGACCCCGGGTGTGCCTGGGAGCTGAGTTCCCTGCTTTTAGGAACTTACATTTTTTTGTTATTGCTTTTAGCATCCACTCAAAGCTGAGCTCAGGGTAATGGCCGAGGGGCGAGAACTGATCCTGGACCTGGAGAAGAATGAGTAAGTGGACTCCTCCTTTGTCTAAAATGAAACAATTAACTTCTGTGTCAACAAGGACACAGGTGTCACTGTTTGGGAAGGAAGCATTTAGTAGAGTGAGTCCCAAGCTCTCAAGCCTTGGTCCCTGTTGGGGGAGCATCTTGCAAAGAGAGGGCTTTTCCACAGTCTCTTGTCTTGCTGAGAAGGCCCTGGACTCCTAAACTCTTGCCTGAACTTCCTTACACTGTATTTCCGGTGCCTCTTGGAGCTCATTCCAGGCCCGGGTTTGTGTATGTGTGAGATTAAGGGAGGGAATGGGCGGAGGCGGCTGCCTTACTAGCTCCAGCCCCGGGCTTGGCAGGAAGCATAGGCGATTGGGATTGGAGGAGAGCAGAGGAGCGGGAGGCCAGGCAGAGAATGCCCTGGCTGAGCGCCTGCAATGCTGATCTGGCCATCTCTCCTGGGTCAACTACATACGCGATTGGGCCAATAAGAGCATTGTTGGCAGTGTCTCCTGGCCTCCCTGGGCCCCGCTCCTCCAGCTCCCTAACCTCATTCATCTTAGGTAGTGCCTGGCTCAGAACCGTTTCCACATCGATTTGCCGCCAGGCATAGTTGTATCTTGATTTTATCATTGAGGGGTGAGTAGATGTAACGCAGGACTTCCTTGGCTCTTCACCATCTGCTGGGCCACAGAGTGGCTCTCCTTACTTGGTGGGGGGATTCTGGAGGTCCCCGCAATCTCCCCTCCAACAGTCCCACTCGTCCACCACATGGGCATTGAAGATAAGGATGCATGGCTTGGAGAGCTGCCTGTCTCCTCTTGGAAGTTGATGAGTAATAAAATACATCATTGCCAAGGAAGGGATGGAGAAGGGCCTTGCTTATCCCAGAGGATGGGAATGGCTTGGGTGCAAAGGGAGAATATAATTTATTCCAAATTTGGGCTCTCTGGATGCTTGCAAAGGAGGTCAGCAGTGTCCCAAGTGTGGCTTGAGTCCAGCTTAGCAGTCGGTGTGATAATGAGGCTTCCTTCATATCTCCCCTCCGCCCCTGGGATGTGGTGGCCTTAAGGGAGCCAGAGGCTGGCATTGCTGTTACTTTTGCTCTTCTCCTCCAGAGTACAACTAGGCTTTTACTGGCTTACTGGAATGTTTCTTTTCTCCCACTTTCCTGGAACTGATCTGGCTGACTGCCTCCCCAGAGGGTGTAGGACCCTCTTGCCCAGGGCTTCTCTTTGGTTGTCTCCCTATGATCCTACAAGGAAAGACCCTCACAGAGATTGTTCCTGACAGCTTCTTTCAGGGGCCTGTTTTAGTCCTTCCTCCTTTAGTTCTGGTCTGAATGTTCCTTACTGTCACCAGAGTCTATCTGTCCTTTTCTGACCCCAGTACTGCATAGGACCCTTGGGCTTCCTCTGGTGTTGGTGTTATGGGCAAAGACTTAGGAGTTGGATCAATCAAGCAGGGACCTCAGGACTTGAGACTCTGTTCTTTCCTCCCATTTTGGAATTTTCACAAGACCCAATAGGAAGTTAGAACAGAAAGACACCTTAGAAAACACTGAATACAGTGGTCTTATGTGTAGATATAGAAACTGACTCAGAGAGGGATAGGCACTTGTGTAAGGTCACAGCAGGAAAACAAGAGAGGTAAGACTTGGTTATTTGTATTCTTGTTTTGATTCTAGATTTATAGAATGTGACCTGGGACAAACTGCTAAATCCTTTGGAACTTTTTTTTTTCCTTTTTCTTTTTGTACCAGGGTTTGAACCCAGGGGCACTTAACCACTGAGCCACATCCCAACCCTTTTTATTTTTCATTTTGAGACAGGGTCTCACTAAGTTGCTTAGGCCTCACACAGTTGCTGGGGCTGGCTTTGAATGTGCAGTTCTCCTGCCTCAGCCTCCTGAGTCCCTGGGATTACAGGCATGCACTGCCATGCCCAGCAAATTCTTTGGAACTTCTGTGTCCTGATCTACAAAATGAGGGTAGTCATGCCAACCTTGCAGGGTGGTTGTGAGGATGGAATGAGGGGGTGCTCAGGAAGGGCTTCTAGGGCCCACAGTGAGTGCTCAACTGCCGCTGGGATTTTTATTGCCTCACAGTGAGGTTCCAGGGAGAGCCCGCAGGTGGGATTCTCTTGCCTGCTGCACAGCTGCTCTCCTGTTTCTCAGTGAGCTGTCTGGGGTTGGATGTGGTTGGTTCCTGGCCTCCTTGATTTGGCAGAAGCAGGGGAGTTGACAAAAATGGAAGCAGCAGAGCCAAGCAGCATGATCTCACTAGGTGTCCCTGGGGGACAGCTTCCTGCTATTTTCATCCAAATGGGGATTTTTGTTTTTGAACATGTGTTAGTGAGCGGAACTCCAACTGCACACGACTTCCTAGTGTGTTTATTTCCCAAAGCCCTCTCATTCATGGAGTGTGTGAGTCTGGATTCAAAACAGCTTTGGGGGGGTGCTTTTCTGATTTTTCAAGTTGGCGTGTTAAAGTTTCTCTCATACTGTGATATCTGGGGGGATGAGGCCCCGTGACAGTGATTTCTCAGGCTCTGGTTCATACCTTCCTTGATCCATTCATTCATTCTTTTCATGTACTATGCATCTGTGAGTTCCAGGCACCAGGACGGGCACTGCTGGTAAAGCTGTGGATACACTGTTCTGTCTTTAGGGAGCTTACGCTATGAGGGGAGGCACTGAGCAAGCAGGTGACAACAGACTCCCTGGAGAGTCTGTCAGGACAGGGGCTGTGCAGGAAACAAAGAAACCTGTGACTGCGGTGGGTATTGCTTATGATTGGTGGTCAGAGAAGTCCTTGCTGAATTGATACTTGAGTAGAGAGATCTGGAGGAGACCCAGGTGTGAGCCATGTGGACGATGCAGGGAGAGGGGAGCCAAGTCCAGAGGCCCTATAGATTGTGAAGTTTTCCACTCCCCCTCAGGATCCATATAATATTTCTCCACATATTGAGTTTTCAGGCATCCCAAGAGTGCCGTGCAGGGGCTTCTGGGGTAAGGGAGAGGACAAGCTTCTTTTTCATCATCCCGAGGTGTCTGGCCTTCTCCCATCAAATCAAAGCCCACGTGCTAATGCATGGCCCAAAATAGCAGTGAGAGAGCCTTTAATGGAATTCACACATGGAGAGCTCATTGCCAAGAATGGTGAGGACGGTGAAGCAGGGAGGATGGGCCAGGAGATGGGGACGTGGCAGACAGAGCTGCGGCTCAGACAGCAGACACGCAGATCTTCCATCGGCAGGCAGCTGCAGCCTGTTCTCTGCTTGGAAGCAACTGGGGACAAATGGGTGACATTCCTGGGAAAGATGCACTCCTCTACTAAGTGTAGGTGACAAGGAAGGAACTCTCAGGGATAATGGGAGCGTGGCTTCACGGTGGACAGCCCTCCATTCAGATCCTGGCTCTGCCACCTCACAGCTGTGCGTCCTTGTTCAAAGCCTCAGTTCCCTTGCTGGGGGCATAATCACAGTCCCATGTCATATAGCCATAGGGAGGACAAAAAGGGGTGGTGCATGTTCAGGGACTGACACAGTGCCTTGCTTATAAGTGACAACTAGTATTTCTCACTTATCATTTCTAAATTGCAAAATCTATTCATGCTCATGTAAACCACGTACGTAGCCTTGCTACATGGATAAAAGGATGAAAATTTGCCACCCACCAGACTCACTGTTAGCTGGTGGGCTACTCTGGGGCTTTTCTGGGCATGTGAAAACATAGGCATGGATACTAGTAGACACAGTTGCACAAAAACCCAACCAGGCATAAGCATACACAAAGACTGCTGATGTGGCTGGGAAAAGGGAAGCAGAAATGAAATTGTGGTAGATGTTCAATCCCACTACTTGTTTTTTAGACTAAGTGGGAAGTCATGAAGGTAGCACTCTAATGAAGTATATAGGACATTGTTACCACATTAACATTTTTGCACATGGAAACACGTACTTCGCAAACATTGACGCACAGCTGTGTGTAGGAGAATTGACTTGCAATTGTGGCATCCTGGTACAGTGGGCACAGCACCAAGTTCAGAGGCAGACAGTTTGGTCCCCATGCCAGTCGGCCCTCCTTAGCCTCACTTTCTCATCTTTAAGATAGGGCTTTTGTCCCAATTGAGTTCTGAGTGCTCTTTCTACACTACCTGTTTAAGGGACATGGTGGATGTGGAAAAATAGAAAAAGTCTGCCTTCAGGGAGTTTGGTCTAGTTCTCGTGACCTCCTTGGAGATAGTGGGCAGTGGGTTGAAGGGAAATAGCACCCGAAAGCCACAGGACCTAGATGTTAGGAATGAACTAACAGCTCAGGACACATTGGTTCAGACAGTAGAAAACACAAGGAGGGAAATTACAGGGCAGAAATGATAGGCTGCTATTTCTACAACCTGCAATTTTGAGGCAGAAATCGATGATGTTTTTTCTCTGTGCAGTTTCCCATGTTCTGAAGACTGCCTTATCAGCGCAGGGATCCATATCTGACAAGATCTTGTTTGCTGAACCAAATGGAATCTCCTTTCCTTGGTTGTTGGCATCCTGGGAGATGGACATCTCCAGGGAGACATGGGCCCTGGCTCTCTCCTCTCTCATTTCTTGGCTTTTCCCCAAGGGGAGGGCACATGGAACTGTTCAGCCCCCTTCCAGGATGCTCACTGGGTACACTGCAGATGGCAGGAACACTCTATTACACGGTCACTTTCAAAAGCTAATGAGCAGTTCAAAGAGTGGGCACTGTGCCAGAGGACCTTTGGCCATGTACCTCTCTGCTAGTCTCTTAAGCATATGCTGGGACTCTCATCTCTTCAGTGTCCTGTCCTCCTTTGGGTCTAGAGGAAGATTAGACTTAGGTTTTGGCTTAAGGAAGGGAGAGGCATCCTTTGGTCTCACTCCATTCATTGTGCTACAGTCCAGTTGGCTAAAGAGAGGTCCTGTTTATACAAGTCTAGCTAATATGAATGGGTATTTGTTTTCCTTTGTGTTTTTTTCTTTGCTGAACCTCATGGGGAACAGTCATTGTCAAGGTGGAATTTGAGCAGTTAGAGGTTTATGGGTTTTAATACCCACCATTACTTCTGATTTAATCTTTCTTCATATCTCAGAGACATTATGGGAAAGGAGATTGCTTTAATTGTGCTGGAAATCAAGCTACAGCCTGGAAAATTAACAGCCATTCACTGTTATTGGAGTGATCTAGTTCTCTATTTTCTTCCTTTTGCCTCAACCCTATTTGGATTGTATAATGCTGGAGGAACTGAGAAGGGGGAGAGTAAGCAGATGGAAAGTTTCTTAACAATAGACAGGGTGGATTAGTTACCACCTCTTATTCCTGCACTTTTCTTCCAAGGAGGTCTGTAGAAATATATAGCCGATATGGAGCAGAACCCTGAATACCACCCAGGCATGGAGTTCCTCCTCAGTTCCTCAGCTTCCTCTTGGGTCAGGAGACTTGAATATCTTATCTGGGATAAAGGACAGCTCTCTTTGACCCTTTCTTCTCAGGAGCTTCATTTGTTGTTGGCAAAATTCAATTTCCTGGATCACAGAGAAGCTTAGAAGGGCTTAGATGGAGTCCCAGTGTCCTTAGTGAAACCAGCTTCACCGAGTTGCACTTAAATGACTCACAGATGTATGGATTACATTTCACTTAAAATACACATGGCTTAAGAAATTAAAGGATGTCATTCTTTAACCAAGTATTTGGCAGATCCAAAGTATTCAAAATGTTTTTCCAAACTCCACTCACAGCTGGGCTCCCCATTCCCTTGGCCAAGATTGTACAAGCCAAGGCGACCAGTGCCGAGGAAACACTTGGATAGATGGGTGGGGACACCAGAATTTGATGGGAGTTGCCTGTGGGTGTCTGAAATTTCCTTCTAACTCTTTTTTTGGGGTATCAGGAATGGAATTAACCCTGCTGCATTAGAGGCAGTGAATGCATAAGTGAATTTAAATTCTAAGTGTTGTGATAGACACCTTGCCTCAGAGAGACCTAGTGGTCCTATTGAGATGAAGTTTCCAACTGTGGCTTTGGAGATTGAGATTTGTTTCCCTTATAATTCCCATGTTGTGCAGAGCCCCTGGAGTTACAGAACAAATGAATTGTGAGATGGTCTGATGAGATCTTTGTACAAGCTGTAAAATACACATGTAGTGTGTATTTTCACCTCTGAATAAGCAGGGTTTCTAGTTGCAATGGACTGAATGAGCATGTCTCCTTCAAATCCGTCTGTTGAAATCCTAACCCCAGGGTGATAGTATTAGGATGTGAGGCCTTTCGAAAGTAAGTAGGTCATATAGGCCAAAGTGTCCTTATAGGATTCAGAGTCCTTAAAAAGAGACCCCAGGGAGATAGCTCACCCCTTCTGCCATAGGAAAAGGCAGCTAGAGGTATCATGTGTGAAGCAGAAAGTGAACTCTGATCAGACACCAAATCTGCTAAGGCTTCAACCTTGGACTTCCCAGTCTCTCGAACTGTGAGAAATAAATGACCATGATCTACAAGCCACCTGGTTTATAGCATTCTGTAATAGCAGCCTGAATGAACTAAGACAGCATTATTTCTTAAATCACAGGAAACACAATGTTCTTAGGGCCCATTGTTGAAGCTCAGTCTCAGTAGGGGTAGTGGTGATCTGAAGGGGTGCAGCTAGACTGTTGCCTAAGGAAGCGTCAAGGAGCATCCCAGATGGAAACATCATAGATGTGTTGATTCTGAAGGCCACGAGCACATTAGCCCCAAACACCCTGGTGTGTGGACTGGAGTAAGCTCTGAGTTGGGCACCAGAGACCCAGATTCAATTTTAGGCTTGATGCCTCCTGGCTTAGGTGGTCTTTGGCAAGTCACTTGCCTTCTAAGTTTTATTTCGTTATCTGATTCATAATATTATACTTGCTGTTTGGTGAGCATTTACTGAGAGCTTGTCCCTGTGCAAAGTCTCTGGACACATGCCGTATTTAATATTCATGGCATCCTTTGAAAGAGATATTATTATTATTATTATTATTATTATTATCTACATTTTATAAATAAGGAAACTTAAGTGTAAGGAGTTTAATTAAATCACACAAAGCCAAGAGTCAAACTTAAGTCCACCTACCCCTTAAAACATTCTATCCCCTGCATGGAAAATGCCATTAATACCTTCATGACAGGGTTTTTAAATTGAGAAATGCACCTTCTCCTCCCAAAGATACCCACATTCTAATCCTTGGAACATGTGACAGCATTGCCTTAAAAAAAAAAAAAAAAGGTTTTTGTAAGTGTAACTAAAGATGCTATTTTTTAAAACATAGCCTCAAGATTTTATTGTCTTCATAGTAAAACAAATGAGGAGACTTCAAATTGGTTCACTTGGCCCTTCCTCTTGCTATCTGTTGCTGGTATCTCTTCATAACCAGCATTCTCTTAGAGCTGCAGTCGGGGTCCACACACTCAAGCCCCAACACAGTCTTCCGTGTAGGTTTAGCGTTTTCTGGAATATCAGCATAGTTTGCTCCCCATACCTGCTTTGCTTCCTGACAGAATGCCACTTTCCCCAGGCATGCAGAGAATTCTCGTTCTTCTTGGATTGTGTCACTTTGTGGGATTGGTGCTTGCCACACTTCTTACAGAAATTGTGCTGTGTTTTAGGAGTGTTCACGGTGTTTGTGCGAGTACTGTTGACATGGAAGGAAAGAGACTGGGCTGGAAGTGGCTGAGTCGAACATCTTGGTATTGGAAGATTGTCCTAGGTATCTGGGTGGGGCCTAAACTGCAGTCACAAATGCATTGATGAGGGAAGAAGAGGGAGAGTTGGTCACTGACAGAAAAGATGGTGGCAGAGAATGGAGTGTGCAGCCACAAGTCAAGGAAGGCTGGCAGCCAACAGAAGCAGGAAGAGGCAAGAGTGAATTGGCCCAGAGAGAGCGCAGTCCTGCTGATGCCTCAATTTCACCCAGGAATACTGATTTTATCTTTCTGCCTGCAAAGTTGTGCAGAAACATTTTTCTATTGTTTTCATCCACCACGTTCCTGGCACTTCATTACACAGCAAACTCAGGAAACAAAACATGCAGGCTTTGTGGTTTAGAGATAATGTATTAAAATGTGTTTCATCTACTGTTTGGCACTAGCAAGTAGCTTTTCAGTACATGCCAACTTATTAATACTGAGTCAAGGACAAGTGTTTTCTGAAGTCTCTTGGTGATGCGAAGAATCATGTGTGACCCTTGCTGCTTTCTTCAGGTGTAAGTAACAAGAGAAAAACATATTGAGAAATAATCTGTGTGGTTATTGCTCATCCACATTTCCTAAGTTCAGATCATGTTCCCTGATGCTCAGTCCCCCTAGGGAACTTCTGCCTGAGAGTAGCCAGGATCAATAGTCAGGTACTAGTAATGGTGGCAGTAGTCAAGATGTAGCCATGCCTGTGTGACAGGTCCTAAGCACAGTCTTCATGTGGCTCTCCAGTTTAATCATCATAATCAACCTGTGAGATGTATGTGCCCCTATTTGGCAGATGGGGACCCTGAAGTGTAGCACAGTGTAGCTTGCTCAGGGTCACCTGATGGGAAGGACAGAGCCAGGAGGTGAAGCCAGGTGTGTTTGACTCCAAAGTACAAGATCCTCAACCCCAGGTAATGACGTTACTCTCAGACATGCACGCTGGCTCAGTGTGCTTGGAGCCCTTGCTTGGTTAGACTAAGCATCACCTCTCTGTTGTTCTGCAGTCTCACTTGCCTTTCCTTCCACCTGCCTTGGTTAGAGTTTGAATGTCAGTGTAAAATGGTGGCATAATCCAAAAGCCTGGCTCTTTGCAGTTTCTGGAGGTGTGTGAGCTTTGCCAAGTCACTTGACTTTTGGGAGTCTAGTTTCTTCACCCCCATGCTGGAGATATCAGTGGCCACCTCATAGGATGTTCTGTGAATTCAATGATGTAATGCTCTTAAAGGACTTACACAGTGCCTGGTGCACCTTGAGAGTGCAATATATAGCCACCGTTCTTTGTATTTTGCAAGGTCTGAAAAACATTTAAGAATGATGTAAGAGGGAATTCCCCTGAGTTGGTTTCCAGATGTAATTAAGAAGAGCTGACTTTAAAACCCATTGCCCCTGGGAGGAAACTCACTTCTACTCTCCAGCAATGCCCGGTTTGACCTAACTGTAACTCAAGAATGCAGCTCAGCAGTGTTCTCCAGTCAGCCAAACTGTACCTCTTTTCTACCCCTGGCAGAGTCAGCACCTGGCTCCTCCCTGGGCAAGGCCCTGAACTGACTGATAAGGAGGTTGGGATTTGTTCTCCAGTTCCAGCTCTATCTCCTTCCAGGGTCCTGCAGCCTGGGCTGCCTGTGCAGCCAGGAAGGATGTGCATGGTTTTCTTTTGTCTCCAGCTCATTTCTTTGGCTGCCCTTCAGCGGGAGCGCAGGGTAAAATGAATGGGAGGAAGCTGTCAACTGCCCTGTTGGCCTCGGATGGACCCTGGTCAGAGCAAAGGGAAGCTGGGGACTTGGAAGAAGCCAGCAGTTCTTGATTTTGAGAATCCCTTCATCATCAGGCTGTTTACCTTAGGATAACAATAGCTAACATCCAGTGATTGGGCATTGGCCTTGAACTTCAGATTTTACCTAGATTTTTTTTTTAACCCCATCTATATTTAACCAAATGGAGTCATACTCAGTTTTATAACCAATTTTTTTTTCGCTTGGAATTATAGCATGGATATTATTACAGCACTTTAAAAGATTGATATAAGAACTTTTGTAATTTTTTGGCATTTTTCAGAATAAAACTCTAGAAAAGAATTAGAGTTACAGTGTTTAAATAAATGAGATCATACTTTATATGCTATTTTATACTTTACATTTTCATTATTTGTCTTCAATGTCTTCCCACATTGGCACCTTGGTAGTCCAATTTCATTCTTTTTAATGGTGACATAGGATTGCTCTGAATGGATGGATCAAAATTTATTGATTTCTCTGTGGACAGTTAGATTTTGGGTTTCTTATTATTACAGATAATGTTATAGTTATATGCTTGTGTAGCTTTTTTAAATACATTTCCAATATTTCTTTAGGATTGGAATTTAGAAGTAGAGTTGCAAGATCGTCTGGCACACAGGTTTAAAATGTTTTCAAATTTTGACAAACTGCACCTCTCACTCCACAGGTATCTCCTTAAAGGGTGTAACATTTTACATTTCTGTGACTGAGTGTGAGAGTGTATTATGGATACATTTCCATGAACATTTATCATATTTTTTATTTTTTTCTTTGGGATAGAAGCCAAGACCTCATGCATGCTAGGGGAGTGCTGAGCTACTGATCTACATCCTAGCTCATTCATTTTTTTTTTTTTAATTTTGCAACAAGTTCTCATTAAGTTGCCCAGGCTGGCCTTGAACTTGGAATCCTCCTGCCTCAGCCTCCTGAGTAGCTGGGATTATGGGTGTGTACTATCATTCCCAGTTTATCATATCATTTTTAATGGCTGTATATTACATTGTATATGTATACCATGCTAAACTGATAAAAATTCTTATAATGAAAAATTATCCAAGTTTTGATAAAAAATTATCAAATTATTAAACACAGAGTAGAGAGAGAATAAACAGTGATCCCTGTGTACACATCATTCAGACTCAGCAATAACCTAGACGCCTTGATATATTTAATCACCCCTTATCAATGGACATTCAAGATTTTCCTTTTCTTTTTTTAAACTTTACAAACAGTGCTGTGCTGAATGCACTTGTATTGGTTAGATGTTACTTTTAGAGGGTTACCTGATAGATATAAATCACTAGGTCAACGAGGATTTTCCTAGTATATGACTATATAAAGGCAGATTGTCTTTGGTGTCTCTACATGTTCATATCCTACCATTCTTGTGGGAAAGATCATATTTTCATAAACTTCCACCAATGGGTTAATTGTTGACTTGGGCAGACTTTTTTTTTTAATTTGTTCTTTTTAGTTAACATGATAGGAGAGTGTATTTTGAAATATCATATGTACATGTAGTATGACTTTCCATTTTTATGATTGTACATGACGTGGAGTTACACTGGTCATGTATTCATATATAAACATAGGAAAGTTATGTTCTATTCATTCTACTGTCTTTCCTATTCCCATCCCCTCTTCTCCCCACCCACCCCTGTCCAATCTAGTGGAAACCACTCCCATGCCCACCCCTGCCTATTGCGAGTCAGCATCTGCTTATCAGAGAGAATATTCCACCTTCGATTTTTTTGGGTTGGCTTATTTCTCTTAGCATGAGAGTCTCCATTTCCATACATTTACTGGCAAATGCCATAATTTCATTCTTCTTTTTGACTGAGTAATATTCTATTGGGTATATGTACCACATTTTCTTTATCCATTCATCTGTTGAAAGGTCCCTAGGTTGGTTCCATAGTTTAGCCATTGTGAATTGAGCTGCTGTAAACATTGATGTGGCTGCATCACTGAAGTATGCTGGTAATTCCTTTGGGTATATACCAAAGAGTGGGATAACTGCTTTGCTTTGCTGTGAAGAAGCTTTTTCATTTGAATCCATCCCATTTATTGATTCTTGATTTTACTTCCTGTGCTTTAGGAATCTTGTTGAGGAATTTGGTTCCTAAGCTGACATAATGGAGATTTGGTCCATACTTTTTCTTCTACTAGACACAGGGTCTCTGGTCTAATGCTTAGTCCTTGATCTATTTTGAGTTGAGTTTTGTGCAGGGGGAAAGATAGGGGACTAATTTCATTTTGTTACATATGGATTTCCAGTTTTCCCAGCACCATTGTTGAAGAGGCCATCTTTCCTCCAATGTATGTTTATGGCACCTTTGTCTAGTATGAGATTTGTCTAGTATTTATTTATTTATTAATTTTTTTAAAAAATATTTTTTAGTTGTCAATGGACCTTTATTTATTTATATACTGTGTTGAAGATTGAACCCCATGCTTCACACATGGTAGGCAAGCACTCTACCACCGAGCCACAACCTCAGCCCTAGATAACTGTATTGATGTGGGTTTGTTTCTGTGTCTTCTATTCTGTACCATTGGTCTTCATGTCTGTTTTGGTGGCAATACCATGTCATTCCTATAGGTCTTTTTTTGGGGAGGCAGGTACCAGGGATTGAACTCAGAGGCACTTCACCACTGAGCAACATCCCCAGCCCTGTTTTGTATTTTATTTAGAGACAGGGTCTCACTGAGTTGCTTTAGGATCTCGCTAAGTTGCTGAGGCTGGCTTTGAACTCGTGATCCTCCTGCCTCAGCCTCCTGAGCTTCTGGGATTACAGGTGTGTACCACTGCAGCCAGCTGCACTATTTTTGTTGTTGTTGCTATTTAGTATTCCACTGTGTGGATATACCACATTTTGTTAATTCATTCCTTCTGTTGCTAGATCTGCCTTTGAAGCCTGAGCCAACTTTTCTCTATGATACCAGGTTGATTTCAGGGATATCCATTGAGCACTTGCATATAGGGTCCTGTACTTGGTGCTGTAGGAGGTAGGGATGAAAACAGAGCTACCTTTGTCCCTGTAGGAGAGGAAACAATGTTCAAACAGCATGGTCCAAGGCAGATGGCAAATTTACACAGTAGAGTTGAATGTCAAGTGCTGCAGAAGCAATAGGGAAGAGAATATTTGTGACTGGGGGATGGAGCAAGCTTCCTCAAAGAGGGTCATTTGGAGCTAGTCTGTTCTTCAGGGTGGGAAGGTTTTAATGAGGGAGGGAGAAGAGATGAGTGGGAGAATGAGAAAGGAATTCAGACTGAGAAAATAATATATAAATATTTGGTGTGGATCGAGAGAAACTCAAAGCTCTTGTGGTTAGGAATTCAGTATTCCTAAGTAGCCAAATCATCTGAATGCAGAAGGGTGATATGTTATGGTGGGGAAGGAGTTGCTTTTCCTTCCACAGCTGTGCTACCAGAGGATTTGAGTGGTGGGAAGCTCAATTTTTTGTTCTGCAATGTTGGACGTTGAGTTGGGTTCTCTCTTGCCTTAGGTAAAACCACATGGTCAGGGAACTAGGTGGACCACATCTAGAAAAGATGCTTGAAGAATACTTTAAATCTGGGCTGTATTTTCTGCACCTTGAATGAAAAGCAGCTTCCCCGCTTCACCCATTCCCACTAAAGAAAAATTTGGGCTGAGCCCCTGTTGGAGGCATACCTAGCAGAGGGAGCCCATGACTTTAGCGGGTCGAGCACCAGGTGAAGATGGCTTCATCACACTGGGTCTGGTGGCACATTCCTATAATCCCAGTGATTTAGGAGGCTAAGGCAGGAGGATCACAAATTTGAGGGTGGTCTCAGCAACTTAGCAAGGCCCTAAGCAACTTAGTGAGATCCTGTCTCAAAAGATAAATGAAAAAGATCTGGGATGTAGCTCAGTGGTAGAGCACCCCTGAGTTCAATCTCCAGTACCCAAAGCAAAAACCTCAAAACAAACAAGCAAAAAAGGCCTCTTCACAACTTGGCTAGATGGGGGATCTCCTGAGAAGCAGGGTATGGTGGGCGGTGGGATGGATGGATGCATATTTCGAATTGGAAGATTCACTGGAAGTGACCACCTTTTAGTGCTCTCATTTCTCCCAGCTCCAAGGATGTAACTGAACTCTTCACCTTAACTCTCTGGAAATCAGAGAGTGTTTCCTACCCTCTAACCTTTCTGTTTGGACAATAGTGCATGACTCTCCTGGGGAAAAATCTCTGAGAGGCAAGGCCAGTACTGGGGCTTCTGGACTGATTCTGTCCTGAAAATGAAACCACATGTACATCTCACCCGGGAGATACTTTGACTTTTAGAAAGTAAGCTTTATCTCTATTTAGAACTCCGTGACATACACAAACCTTTGGCTGACCCTTGAATGCTCAATGAATAGACTTCTGGGCAAGTTGGGGGCAGGTCTTGCTTACACTCAGCTGGGGGCAGGTGTGGGTCATAGAATCTCTGGCGTTTTTGATGAGAATCTCCAATGTTTGAACTTGAGCTCTTGACTGCTTACTGAGAATTCTTCACTTCTGTCTTTACTTCTTCATTCCACAGATAATACGAGAACCAACTGTGTAGCAGGCACTGGGGTAGTCATGGGTGTTCCTGGAAGAAGTAAGGATGAGCCGCACATAGTCTCTGCCATCATGGGGTTAGAGCTCAGTGGTGGAAACTGTTGAACAATTACAGAACATCGTGGGGCATGCCAGGATAGAGGCAGTGGAGGATGCCATAGGAGTGTGGGGACGAGGAACTGCCTCTGGATTTGTGTCAGGGATGGCTTCTAGGAGGAAATAAAGAATGGAAGGCATGTGGTGGTGTTAGAGGGTGTGGCAGAGTTGGCTCATTCCATGGGGAGTGCATGCCAAGCAGCAGAGGCAGAACGAACACAGACCCTAAGGTAAGAGTGACATGTGAAGGTGAATTGGCTTCTCCAGGGTTAGAACAGAACAGGAGGAAGGGAATGAGAGGTTGCAGAGGCTGCTAGGGTGAGTCCTTGAATGTCCTTGCAGGCTACTTAAAGAGTTTCCTTGCAGCCGAGTGTGGTGGTGCACCCCTGTAATCCCAGCAGCTCGGGAGGCTGAGACAGGAGGATTGCAGACTTGAGGTCAGTCTCAGCAACTTAGCAAGGCCCTGTGCAGCTTAATGAGATCCTGTCTCAAAATAAAAAGTAAAAAGAAGGGTTGGAGATGTAGCCTAGTATTTAACCACCCCTGAGTTCAATCACCAGTACCTGCCCCCAGCCCCCCAAAAGAAAAAAGTTTTCTCTCAAGGACAATGGGAAGCGATGATGGGTATTTTAAAAGCCAGATAGTTGCCTAGCATAAGGTCATGGGTTCCATCCCAACACCACTGGGGGAAAAAAATTGCAGCCAGATAGTGACAGCATCGAAATGCATTTTAGAAGGACTAATTTAGGGATGAGGTAGCTGATATGGGGAGAAGAGGATGGATTCCAGAGATATTTATAACATGGAATCATGGAGACTGGGAAGTGGGGGAATATGGGCAGAGGGAGAGGGTGGATTCAAGCGTCATTCTGAAGTCCCAGGCTTGAATAAGTAGCAGGACAATAGTGTCAGCTTGTCCTTAGCTATGGTGAGACCTCAGACAGGCCACTTCTGCTCTTGGATCTTTAGTTTTCTCAGTAGATGAAGGTAATAATCCTATTCGTCACCTTTACAGACCCATAGTATGGATCCACTCTCCACTGTTGAAATCGACATGAAAAATTGTGTCTTGGCCTCTCTGTAACACTCAAGGGCCTAGCAGAAGTATGAATCTGTTCTTCTCCTAGTTATCTCTGTCTTTCCTCCTTATCTAAAATTCTAAGTACTTGTTCTCCCAGGAACTCAGCTTGTGGAGCAGCTGGGACCTCACTGGGGGCCTCTGTAGGGATCTCAGACCCACTTTTGTTGAAAACAATGATGTCATTGAAGGGGGGGGGAGCTGGGCCAGGCTTTCCTCAGCCATTTGCAAAAGTGGGTTCTTTATGACTTCTGTACTTATGGCTCTTTTCCAGCCTCTTCCATAGCTCCCAAGTGACCCGTTGCTCCCCTTCCTCCTCCTTTTCCCCACTGAGGTTGTGGGTTTGCAGAAAACTGGCAGCCTCCACACGTTCTCCTCTTGCATCGGTCTCCCTGGAGAGAGGTCCAGATGGGCCACGGAGCTATAATGACTGCATTATATCAAGCATGGTTTCTTTTTCCAAGGCCCCCACTTCTGGGGAGGGGCAGGGCAAATCATGAAAAAGGATTCCATAGGAGAGAGACTGCAGCGCTGGGGAAAGGGTGATCTAACTTGGGAGGGATGTCTTTGGGTTCCTTGTATTCTAGAAGATCCTAGATTTGGGACTTCCAGAAGAAAGCAAAGGTCAGGCTGGCCACTCAAGTATGTGCTGATAGAAATATGGCTGGGGAAAAGGAGATCAGCAGTGATGAGTGAGTGTCCTTAGCTCCTGATGCCAAGGCCGGCCTCATTCTCTCCCCTCCAAGCATACCCACGCACACTTGCACACACAAACTCACTCCTCCATAACCATGTGAGCAGCTTGTTAGGGGAGACTGGAAGATGGTCACCACACCAGTTTGCAGCTGTTCTCGGAAGTAAGGAGTCACTTACCTTTTGGACTGTAAAATAGTAGCTTGCCTTTTGGGGACCAGACCATAACGCCTGCCCACCCCCACCGCCCCAGCCTGTGAATGTTCACAGAGTGCTTTCAAGAATGGCCTCCTCTAATCTTATGGGAGATGCAGGTGCCAGGCACAGGGCAGGAAAACCAGGCCTGCCTCTTGCCTGTTATCTTCCCATCTGTCACATGACAGGCCTCCATAAATATTTGTGTAGTGAGTGGGCTTGCACATGGCTCTGTGGAGGTACCACAGCTTGGCTAAGCACCAAGAGCAAACACGCAGTAAAAGCCAGCCATGGGGAACGGGAGCTTCCCAATGCCACGTGCCCTGCAATTTGTGCTGTTTTACACCACCCCCACCACCACCAATAGGCGATTATTGATAAGATTGCATGAACATTCTTCCTCTCTGCCTTCTGGGGCTGTCCGGATGGCCTAACTTTTGGATTATCTACTATAAACATTTAACTTATTCTAGTTTATTGAGACTGATTAGTTTAGAAACAAAATACAGCTATGTGCTGTTGGGTAAGTTGCTTTTACTTTTTTCAAATTCTTTATCTGTAAAAGGAAGGGTGGGCAAGGCTGGTAGTATATCAAGATTGTTTTGTTGCAGTAAACTCTGTAACTTATGCACTACCTGGGCCCCTGTGGGGGGTACTTTTTGGAAGTGATATGGGGCCACAGATAGAATGAAGAAAAAGCTGAAGAGGAGGGTTTGAAAAGGATGGGATAAAGGAATTAATATCCTTTCAGGGGCTGGGGCTGTAGCTCAGTGGTAGAGCATTGGCCTCGCACGTGTGAGCACTGGGTTTGATCCTCAGCACCACATAAAAAAAATTAAAGATATTGTGTCCAACTACAATTTAAAAAATATTTTGAAAAATAGTCCCTTCAGATGTTACCACTTGGGAAAGGGACTTTCATGCACATGTCATTCTTCTTGAAATTCAGAGATGAGATCTGACTGTCCAGGCTTGTAAATGTACCATGCACTTGGCCAGGCAAAGGCAGGAACCTTGACCAATTCCAGGTGCCTGAGTCAGCAGTGCAATGAGAGGGGAGTGTTTCTCTAACTATAGACCAGGTCACTGTTGTGACCTTCCATATTATCAGTGACATCAGCTAATCTGATGTAGGAACACTGTGGTTAGTTACCAAATGGTTGCTAGAGAGGCTGCTGTCAGGCGATGTTTTTGCTTTTAAATTTTTGTATTTCTGAGAAAATTCTCAGAAATACAAAGATGGGATGGATGCTGAGCTGGCTGGAAGAGCAGATGTCCCTGTGATGTATGAAGGCCTTTCAGGTTCTTAACTGAACTTAACTCTGGTTGTAATTTGTGCTTTAAGTTGTTTGGGAACATTGGTCATATTTATAAAAGTTACTGTGAGATTTAATCAGAAACTAAGAGGGACTAAGCACCAACATTTAGGGCAGGTTAACTTGTGGTCTTCAGGGTGTGATCCACCTCGTTTCCTCCTTCCTTCTCAAAGGTTCAGTGATCATAGGGGGCCCTTTTCTTCACCTCCTTTGTGTCTTATCCACAAAGTTTATCTTTACAAATGGCAGTTTCTCACACCTCTTGCTGTAGCACTTCCTTCCATATTATCAGTGACATCAGCTAATCTGATGTAGGAACACTGTGGTTAGTTACCAAATGGTTGCTAGAGAGGCTGCTGTCAGGCGATGTTTTTGCTTTTAAATTTTTGTATTTCTGAGAAAATTCTCATTTCTCTGAACTGTTTTTACTCACTTCCAGTAAATATCCATAATGGGCTATTTAGGACACTTTCAAACAAAATTGCAAACCCTTCTTGGTGAGCCATTTTGAGGGCCACTCAAGTCCCTGCCGGTTAAGCAATCCCATCCCAAGAAGTCGACCTATTTGTGCAGACAGGTTACTCATCTTCATTGAGGCAGCCAAGAGGGGGAGAAGAAGAGGATTAAATAAAGAGCCTGCTAGCCAAAGGAGTAAGCAGTACTCATCCAAACATCCTTTGGTATATAATGTAGAAGCAAAACACAGGACCAGGAGCTGGTCGGAAGGGTGCCAGGTCTTGTGAGGGCTTGGAAAAGATAAAATGGGAAGCAGTTAGTGAAAAAGGAGTGTTGATTTAATGCATTGTTTGGAAATTTCCTTAATAGGAGGCTAAAGACAATATGCAGAGTTGCTCTGGCTTTTTGCCAAACTTGTGGGTGGCGCCATCTTGCCTTTACAGTGTTGAAAACTGGTCTTTGGCAATGATGCTGCTTGTGCAATTGAGTCCCTGGGATAGGAGGAGGTCCAGGCTCTTTACTGTAGGAATAACTTTTATGGTTGCCCCTTCCTCGATCTTTCTGCTCCCTTCAAAAAGAATGTCTCTGCATGTAGGCCCCTGGACTTATCAATGCCTTATTTGGATTTGGGGCCATGCCTTTGGCATGTCTGTCTCCATTCCTTTGGAGTCAGAGGAGGAATGAGCACTGACTTGGAAGTCTTGGTTCTGAAACAGCTCCAGTTCACATCTCCCTTTTTTCTTCCATTCTCTTCAGAAACCAAAATCAGGCCAGGTGCAGTCATACACACCTGAAATCCCAGCTACTTGGGATGCTAAGGCAGGAGAATCACAAGTTTGAGACCAGCCTAGGCAACCTTAGGAGACTCTGTCTCAAAATAAAAAATGAAAATTAGAAGAGCTAGGGATGTAGCTCAGTAGTAGAGTGCCCTTAGCACCACAAGATAAATAAACATAAAAATAAAATCATACTAAATTTGTTATTTTTGTCTCAAATATGGACCAGCATAGATCATTACATTAGGAAAACACTCTCTGCTTTTCAGAAAGGCTTCCCAGTGTGTGCCTGTCCTAACCACCTCCCTTTCCATTTGACAGGAGGGGAGATTGAAGCTGAGTAGCCTAGGACTTGCCCACTATCTCCTCGCTCATTTAAAATATCAGCATCAAAATTTACAAACAAACATACTCAAAAAAGAGGGAGACTAGTATTATGAACACTCAGATGCCTGTTATCTGGAGTCAACAATTATCCAGATTCTGCCACGTGTTCATAGCTCGTCTTGGAGAAAATAGTAACAATTGATGTTGGTAGATTGCCAGTACTTTATACTTCACAAATAATTTTTTCACATTTGTTCACTGAATTTAACAAGTAGTCATACAGTCTCTCTGTGTGCCAGGCACAAGACTTTACAGCAATCCTGTGAAGGAGATTCTAGCATTCTCCCCTTTGTATAGTTGAGAAAACCGAGGTACAGACAGGTTACTCTCTTGCCCAAAGTCACACAGCTTTTAAGTGAGTGAATTTTCTCATTGCTCTTCCTTCATTGCTGTGAGATAGTAATTATCACCCTGTTCATTGTGCAGTCTAGGAAATGGAAGATGTTTAGGTGGCTCAAGTGAAAATAATTCTCATACAAATACACAGTCAACACTTAGCAAATTTTTATTTATTGAATTAATTTAGCAAGATGCTGAAACTGGTGTAAAGCTAGGGATGGGAATGCATGTCACAATCCCAGGAACTCTGGCTGAGGCAGGAGGTTCACAAGTTTGAGGATAGCCTGGGTAACTCAGCAAGACCCTGTCTCAAAAAAATTAATAAGTAAAAAGGGCTGGGATGTAGCTTAGTTGTAGAGTGCTCTTGAGTTCAGTCTCTAGTACTAAAAAAAAAAAAAAAAAAATGGAAAGCTCTGATTCCCCAATGGAGCCTCAAGAACCTTAGCCAGGCCTTGGTTCTTCTAGAATCAAGACCTGACAGTGCTCTGGTGTGGCCCTGAGAGGGACTACAGTCATCTTTTGCCTCATTTCAGGGCTTGGAAGGACAGTCACAAAATTTAGACTTTCCCTCAATGCTGTGCTGCTAAAATGGTCCATATATGTAAGTCAACTTTAGGTTTTTGAAGGTGATTTGGGAGGCTGAGAATGGGGAAGAGAACTGGAGTTGATCAAAAAGGCATCGCCTGGAAAAACTAAGAATGCAGATTGCTTAGTCCTTACTTAGAGAATGTCATTCTCAGTAGGGCCGGGAGAGAGACTGGGATCTTGTGTTTTGACAGAGCCTTTCTGGGTGTTGTGTGGTTACCAGGCTGAGACCCACCATAATGGCGTGTAAGAATGTGGGCCTTGGCAGTCACTAAGGGAACAGCAAGGCTGCACCTCCCTAGGCATCCCCAGGGTACAAGACCTGAACTCCACAGAGAAAGACCTAGGTGGGTCAACGTGGTGATCAAGGTGGACCCTGGAATGAGCATAGCAATGCGTTCTGATGCTGAGCATGTGCATTGGTGAGGGCCGTTTCTCAAGGTGCTTTGGAAATTGTTATCATTTTATTTCCCCCAGTTTGCTTATCTGATGATGGAGAAGGGTGGCTTGAGCTCCCAGAAGATGTTTTGCTGATTTATTTTAGTCTTTCTGCTCCTCCCTCCCCAGAGGGAGTTTTAGCTTAGAGAGGCTTTTGCAATTTGTCTGACAGTAAATCCTACTTAAAGAGATAGTCCTGGGTTTGAAGACTCCCAGCCTTAGGAAAGGCAGACAGAGCTGTTTTCAGATTGCAGTGTGATTGGGGGTCCTGGATGCTCAAACAGAGAGGTTGCAGATTGCCAGGGACAATTCTGTTCTTCCCTGGAGTGTGATCTTATGTTTTTATGACTGGTATTTGGGGGACAACTTCTTTTCTTAGGTGAGATTCAGAGGATGCAGCTTTAAAGCCCAAGGACTCTGGTATCTGAGCAATCAAGGTTTCACCCAAAGTCAGCACTCCAGTGCCAGCTGCCTTTATTGAGAGGATGCTGTGACAGGGTGGAGAATGTTCTGCTGATCTCTGCCTGCCTCTGGGCTCTGAGCACAGGACAGATAGGGCTGGAGGGAATAGGATACGAGGGAATGGCTTTCCTATCAAAGCTAGCCAAAGGAGGGGGTGGGGTGGGAAATCTTGGACAGCCCTCCTCTCTTCCTGGATGCACATCACTCGAGACTCGTTTCCTGAAAATCCTAATGTAATCCAGCGGTGAAAGACAGCTTCCTGCCGATGTGCTGAGCCAGCCCCTTGTCAGGGAGGAGATGAGAACAAGATGTGGTCAGAGAAGGGACAGCTGGGCCAGGCCGGGCTGCTCAGTGTCCATGCTGTCTCCTCTCTGTGGGGATAGCAGTGTCTTGTCTTGAAAAAGCACTGGGGACCCACCAGCGCACAGGGGCATGGATAGCTCTACCTCCAGGCAGTGGGGAGCATTTGAAAGCAGTACTTTGTCCTCTCTTATTAAAATCATGCTGATCGTGATAAAGCATGACCTTTCCTTTTGCTTCTAGAAGGAAGGACCTGGCTGAATCTGCAGGCCCATTTGGGGAAAGGGTTATTTCAAGAGAATTAGCCCTGAAGTTCTTGTTTATCTACTTTTTCTTCTCATCAGACTTTCACATCCAATAGCTAATGGTCTTTTTTTTGGTGATATCATCTATGACCTCAAGGTCACTTCTCATCACCATCAAATTGCAGTTTGGTATACAGGTTCTGGGCAATGGTTGAGTTTTATGCTTCCACCTAAGAGAGACAGAACCTCAAAGTGCTTAAAGAGAGGGGCCAACAGACATGGGGCTGGAATGTGTCTCTGACACCATGCTGTGGGCACTTGGAGCTTCTGTGTCCTCAAGTACAAATCAGGGAAGGAATGAGGACCTGCCTGATGGGTGCACTATGATGGAAAATGAGACAAGCCAGGACCCAGCACTTAGACACATGCGAACAGTTATGATAGCGAACTCCCTTGGTTTCCCAAACTCAGAATGATCCAGGATGTGGTGGAGGCAGGAAGGTGATGGGGGCTCGGACAGTGAGACATGTTTAGACATATCTAAAGTTGGTTCGAGAACTTGTGGTCTGGGGTGGTGATTCTAAACTTGAGCCTGCATCAGAATCATCTGGAAAGTTGCTAGAACAGAAGGCGTGGGCCCAGCCAGAGTTTCTATCAGTTTCAGTAGGTCTGGGGTGGGACAGGACAATTTGCATTTTCTTTCTTTCTTTCTTTCTTTCTTTTTTTTTTTTTTATCTTTCTTTCTTTTACTTATTTATTTATTTTTTTATCTTTCTTTTGCATTTTCAAATAAACGTTGATTTGAAAGGTGGAAGAGAAAGCAGATTGTTCTCTGTAGGTTCAGAAGACAGAATGAAGACTGGCTGGTGCCTACAGAGAGGTAGTTTTCAATTCATTGTAAGAACAGGTAACTAGTACATGTGGTCAGAACTGGAGTGGGTAGTCTCATGAGCTCCCTGTCCCTGGAAACTTCCAGAGCTGAATGGATAACTTGCAGATTCCTATACTTGCTGGAAGCTTCATTCATTCATTTATTCATTCTTCCACTTATTCAGAATGAACAGGGAACTGCCTGGTTCCTACCTGGGAGGACCTGGGGGAGAGACCTTAAAAGAGCATTTGCTTGCCTTAGGGAGCCACAGTGGAGTGAATTTCACCATAGAATTTCCCTTTCAATGCTGTGGCTCCAAGAGTCCTCTGATGACGGGGCAGATCCTCAGAATAAGAAGCTGCAGAAAGAGTCTTATCTTTTGATGACGTGTGTCTGACAGCTGATGAGAATGTGGATATCGCCAAGACTCACTTCAGATCACCCTCTTCAAAATGTCTTAATGTCACTGGATAAATGATTTCTCCCTCTGCTCACACTCAGAAGAGGCTGAGAATGTATCTACTATGAGTGCTTTTCCTGTGGGAAAAATCACATCTCCCCACTGGCACCCAGGATAGACCATAAAACCGTGAACCCCTGACTAGCCATGCATTATGCAGTCTGTGAAGGCGGGCCCAGGAAATGGGCTGCAGATGTGAGCTAACTGCTTTTTATCACCTCCTCAAGTAGGGAGGGAAGGGCTGGGGAGAGTTAGGAAACACATAAATTTCATCAGTTTTTCTGGCTTATTCCATCATAATCCCTGTTGAAAGCAATAATGATAATCATTAAATTTTACCACACTCTGCTCTGTCCAGGCCTTGGGTCAGCCTGCTACATGTATTATTGTGTTGTTTGATTCTTAAGATGTCCTTATCAAGTGGTGTATTATCCCCCTGCTCCCTTTTTTTTTTTTTCCTGTAGAAGAAGAAGCAAAGGTCTGGAGAGGTCAAGTAGCTAGCTCATGGCCTGAGAGACAGTAAAAGTCAGAGCTAGAATCGGAACCTTCTAGAGCCCAGAGAGTGCTCTAGGCTCTGGGTATGCTGAACCCGTCACTTATTCCTTCTGTCATTAGTAGTTCTTTTCTTCAGCAAATGTGAAGCACTGATATATATATGCCAATGAGCTAAACGAGTTGGCCTCTGCCCTCATGGAGATTAAAGTTTGTTTCCTTCCGACCAAAATGTGACTCCTCCCCTGGCTCCTGGGCTGCTTAGAAGCCAAGGAGGAAGAGGGAAGTGCTGGAAGACAGATTCTGGCAAGTTCTTTGCTGACCCAAAGTTTCCATGTGAAGGAGTTTCTCTGCACCAGCTGGGTTTTGTGTTTTGCTTCTTTTACATATCCTTGTTGGGTTTCTCTTCTTCTTGTCAAGTCTGGATGTTAGCATTAGCTTTCCGATTGCACACTGGGGATGAGGGGATCTGAGTCAGGAGTCAGAGAACTTGGAGCTGGAAGCAGCTCTAGAGTGACTCTACTTGTGACCTTCTCTCACCTTTTGCACCACCCAGGTTAGCCCTTCGGATTCCTTTGGCCATCTGTGCTGGCCTCAGCCTACATTTTCTTCTTTTCAAAAGCAGTTTTGAATTATGTTTTCAGTTTCACAATCAACATCTGATCATTATTTTAAAAATAGATTTCAGAAGCATGTAACTTGTGTTGTGAACATCTGCAGTCCTGAGATGATCACCATTAACAACGGGGATTTGCTTTCACAGTTGTGTTCAGTGTATGCACAAGGGTATGATTATTAGTTTTTCATTAAAATGAACTTTTAAAATTCATGCTTTTCTGAAATTTACTCTTTCTATCTAACTCCATTTTAGACATCTGCATATCTGTGTATGGAAAGCTGTATCACTTTTTTGTTGTTTGGGGGTCAGGCTCCAATTCTAGTAGTGTCTTCCATGAGAATCCTTTTTTACACCTGACCTTGACTTTCTATAGAATATTCGTGCCTTTAGTGTTGCTGAGCTAGTTGAAACATCCACTTGACTCTTTTACTTTTCTTTTGACTTCTGAAGAAATTGTAGGAACCTTGTTCAGTGTCTTCTGGCCTTTGGTGAGAATTTCTCAATCTTAGTTTCAGAGGTCTCTGACAAAAGAGAAACCAATGTCCCAGTTTAGAAAGGGAAAGAAAAAAAATTACTGAATGGGTGACGTACAGAATTACTTGGTCTCAGGAAATCTGAAGTTTTAGGTCTCAAAAAATTCAGGCATAGACAACAAGAGTCTATTTAGACCTTGCAACACTACTCCATAGGCTTTTCTTAAAACATGGACCAAGTCCTTGGCCAGGGCCAGGTGGGACCCCTTGATTGATAATTGCACTACAATACGCATCATAGAGAACAGTATTCCCTTAAAGAAAAATTGGTGAATGCACTATTGGAAAATCAATCAAAGTTCACAATGGGATCCAAAGAACCTAGAAAATGTGGTGTGTGTGTTTGCATGTGTATTTTCTCAAGAACTAGAAAGAAGAAAAAGATTATTGCTGTAGTTCTGTCAGCTCCATTTGGATGGAATGATGTTCCCAATGAATATAAAATCAGTGACAAATTCCCCCATTTTCTTTATATTCCATAACTCCTTATGGCTGCCCAGTGTCTTCTGCATGGAGATGCTTGGGGTTGGAGATGCTGCTTTGATTAAAATGACTGACTGCTATTACCAGGAGGGTGGAGTCTATTAACTATAGGTTTAAAATATTTATTTTTCTTCTCTGCAGGCAACTTTTTGCTCCGGCCTACACAGAAACCTGCTACACTCCAGAAGGAAACCCTCAAACCTCCACACTGAAACCTGAGGTAAGTTCAGGTCAACAGATATCTTTCCAAAGCCACCCTGTCTGGGCACCACTCCTAGGGACTGCGGAGAGCTCTGATGGACATGGTGCCTTCTCTAAAGGAATTGCTTCCCCTGACTAAAGACCAAAGGAGCAAACAGGGAAAGCAAGACATGTCCTCACTGTACTTTGCTGGCTAAAGTGGCTAAACAAGCAAATAGAATGTTTTAGGGTAATTGCAATTGATTAAAATTGGTGTAAAGCAGCTGGGTGCAGTGGCGCACTCCTATAATCCCAGCGGCTCAGGAGGCTGAGGCAGGAGGATCACGAGTTCAAAGCCAGCCTCAGGAAAAATGAGGCACTGGGCAACTCAGTGAGACCCTGGCTCTAAACAAAATACAAAATAGGGCTGGGGGTGTGGCTCGGTGGACAAGTGCCCCTGAGTTCAAACCCTGGTCCCTGGCCCCCACCAAAAAAGAAAAAAGAAAAAAAGAAAAATTCGTGTAAAGCATCACGAAGACACATTCTCTGGGTGTTAATTATCCACATATTAACAAAAATTTAAGTAAAATAATTTGCTCATACCTCTGTCATCTTACCCAATTACATTTTGATCAGTCCCCCTGCTTTTAAGTAGATATTTAGGGTTTACAGAGTTGTCATCACTGTACCTGCAAAATTTGTAGTCCTCCTTTTTGATGTGATTTTATGTGATGAAGGTTTCTGGTTTTGCATCTGTCTTAATAAATTGGGTGTTTCTCCCTCCAAGTTGTTTCTGAGTCAGGATGTGTGCACAAAGCCACAGCTTTATCATTTAGAAGGTGGTCTTTCAGATGCACACATTGGTTTGTTTCATCATATCCCAGTGGTGGGCATTTAGGGTAGTGAATCGTATACTCTTCATGGTTTGCTGGCTCTTTCCACAGAGATGCCTAAGAGAACTTGTAGGCTCAGAGCAGTAGTTCTCAACTAGGAGCTCCTTCCCCCTTCAGGAGACACTTGGCAATATTCAGAGGTAGTTTTGATCACTACCATGATGGAGGGGTGGGAGATACTCTAGCATTTAGTGGTCAGGGACCAGTAATGCTGCCCGACATCCTACAATGCATAGGACAGGTCCTTCAGAACTGAGACTTGTCCATCCTCGATGTCAACAGTGCCCAGGTTGAGAAACCCTAGGATAGAGTGACCCTTCCCAGAGTCTAGGCTGATGGGATGGAGTAAGGAGAGGCCCAGCAGGAGGGGCCATGGTCTTCTGCCTTTGGGGCAGCGCGAAATGGTCTCCTGGGGCATGTCGATCTGAGTTGTGGTATAAAAGAGGGTAGGGACATCCTTCTGCCTCAGTAGTATTCCAGCAGCTTCCCATGGAATCTGAGATTCCCATATGGCCCATTTTTTGAGATATCCCTGCTGGAGTGTAAATGTCTAACAAGACAATGGTAGTCACTATCAGTCACTAACAGTTTGGATCAGTTTTAACATATTACTCATGAATGGGTCAAGGGATACAGAACAGTTACGTTTTGGTAGATCAAAGAGATCTAGAGTGTAGTATCTAGGTAGTTGAGGGGCTCTGTTGTATTTCAGGGCATGGAAGTCAATAGTCAATGCACCTTTTCCCCCATGACTTTCCTGGATAGGGAAGGAGTTGGGAGAGTAGCCAGTGCCTGCAGCTGACATGTTGGACTATGTCTTCCCATCTGCAGGGAGGCTATCCACCTCCAACTGCTCATCTCTTCAGTGCCCTTTGGTTAGAACTTCTCTTCCCTTCTTGAGACCTCTCTGCCTCTGGGGGCAGCGACAGAGGCTGGGTAACAGCCAGGCATAGAAAGTCCCTAGTTATTATACCCTCTGAGCTCCTCCCACTTCTGTGCCCACAGCTCAAGAATGGGTCTCAGTCCACAAGTTCCCCATGAGCTCATGCTTCCTGCTGTGAAAGACCCCTGGGGGTAGCCCCATCAGACGGAGAAGTTGCAGAATGCAATGACTTCATGGCTGATCCTTGACTTGTTCTTTGTGCTCTCAACTTGTGCATTAGGCAGAGATGTTGTAAAGGCCTTTCAGAAACAGAGGAGTGGAAGAGAACTCCCCCTCAGTCCCAGAATCCTCCTTCCTGAAGGTCATATTTACTGAAGCACATCCTAGCTGAATCCAGGCACAGCTCACTGTTTTCTTACATCCTCTGCTACTGGACTCCTGCAGAGTCCCTCCCCAGACCCATGGGGCTCCCAGTTGGCTCATCTGGAAACAAATCCAGGAGCAATAGCAAAGGAATAAACCACTTAGGGGCTCTTGACTTGAGTGGTGGGGTCTACACTCTGCGACCACAGTTGGCCTGGAGAGGTGGGAGTTCTGGGAACCTTATCAAAATTGCATCCCTAATCTGGGTCAGGTCACTGGGGGAATGGGTCTGTGAATGTGTTCCAACAGAAAGAGTTACAGGGCTTGGGGTCCCAAGCCAGCATTGTAGTCTTGGCTTTAACTAGCTGTGTGGCCTTAATCAACCCTTTGGACCACACGATTGTTGTTTGTTTCATCTCAAAAATTGGATATGATGATATCTGACTCTTGGGACTATTGGAAGGGTAAGATGAATCACTAATTTTTATGGGAACTCATAAACAGCCCCACAGTTTACAGATGAGGGAATTAAGAGGAGAAGAGGAAGAGTAACTTGCCCATACTCAGAAGTGACATGGCTTAGAATGGAACTTGTCTCCTCTGTTGCTTGAGATGCTGGAGGATGACAGAGCTTTGGCACATTGGGTCCTATGTCATTACTGAAGCTGCCATGGCTGGGAGAGGCAGAGGGTGGAGCTGGGCTGCTGGGGTTCAAATCTCCACTTTGCTGTGTCACTTTTTGAGTGACTTAAGATCTCCCTAAGTTGTTCCCTTGTAAAACATGGGAGTAATGATATCTGCCTCATAAGGCTGTGGCTAAAATTAAAGGAAAAAAGACATCTACCAAAGTTGTTGGTCAGGTAGTTAAGAGCCGGATAGCTGGTAGCACTTACTGTTACTTACAGTAATTGACAGGTGTGGAGATCACATGCGGGGCAGTGCGTGTGAAAGCCCTCTGTCAATTGTAGAGCCTGTTGTAAGAGTCAGTTGTTTTACTACTTCAGAGAGCATCTGGGCTGTGTACTGTTCCCCTCAGTCCAAAGACAGGAAGTGGTACAGGGCTTCTTCAGAGCCACCTCTGGATTTGAGTTCTCTTTGCTTGTGAAGGTACCAGCATTTTGCAGCTGACCTACATTTCTGAACTCCTTGACTCTCAGCATTACAACTTTTATGAACCCTGTTTACCCCATACAGACCTGGCCTGCTCTCTCCCTGGGAGTACTCGGCCCCCTTTCCCCTGGTGAATGCTCCTGTGTTGTGGAGTGTGTGGCCTCATTTTTGAGTTCTAAGGACCATGTTCAGAACTGGATCATTTGATGACCCACCCCCAGGTCCTGGAGCCCAGGGGAAGGTAGAGATGCCATGTGACAAACTGGCATTTGAAGACAGATGGACTCCTGGCCAGAAGGAGGATTTTGTCTGCCTTACCTTCTTTTACAGGTGCTATGGGATGTCTCCCTAGCTCAGTGAATTTCCTTTGCCTTCCTCTGAAGGTCAGAATCTGACTTGTTGAAAGTCCAGGAGAGTTTGATGCAAAGAGGGGGCTGGTGCCTGTTCTTCCTCCCAACTGTGTGGATGTGAATGGGCAGAGGAGCCACATGGCTGGCTGGTGGATTATCAGCAGATGAAAAGACACCTGTGGTCTGGAGAATGGGCCTGAGCAAAGTGTCAGCTTGGCCTGCATCCTCTGATCTGGCTGCATGGCTCAGCTGGATGGGATGTAGAATTGGCACAGCGAGGACCATGGCCTGGGCCCCTTAGTGGGCTTCCACATCCCTTGAAGCCTCATTCTGCCTTGAATGAAGGAGAATTTAATGATACCATGGTCACTGATGTGGATTGGCTGCCACTCTGGGCCAGGTATGGTGAAAGCCCTCTGTCAATCCTGACGCTTGCTCTTTGAATGCAGTCCTCCCACTACTCTGTGAGGCGAGTCTGCGGACACTGAAGGCCAGAGGCTGTGGAACTGCTTACATGGCTGGTGCCTGTGGGAGGCTGGATTGAAACCTGGCCTGGCTGTGCCAAGCCCAGTGCTAGGAGAGAGGTAGAGTCAGAGAACACAGACCAGCATGTCTCTGCCTGGGGTGGACAGGGAAACAGCAGGTGGCATGGTCCTGGAGATGGGGCCCTTGGACTGTCACTGTTACATAGGTGAAGGCCCTGCTGCAGCTCGGGGTGTTGGGGAGAAGAGCTCCTTCAGACCTTTGCAGAACCTTCTTTCCATCCTGGGCAGCTCATCTCTGTGGACTACTTGGGAACAGGCTCATAGGGACGTATCCCCTGTTATTCTCCCTCCGTCGTGTTTGGTTCCTTGTGTCTGCTTTAGCACCCAATTGCCTCACAAACACTATGGCTCCCCTACTTATCAGACATTCTTCTAGCACCTCAAACTTTATTTGTAATTATCTTTTTAAAGCTTCTTAATTAGTAAGTGGTTATAATAAGACCACAAGCCCCTCGAAGACTGGAGCTGTGTGTCTTTGTGTGCTTATTATTGGATCTCCGAAACCTAGCCAGGCCTGGCACCCAGTGGCTCTCAACAGTTATTTGTAGTGATGGAGGAATCCAGCTGGGGTTGGGAGACCAGATGGCTATGAGTAGTGAATAGCACCAGGCCTCACAGACCTGTGTGCCCAGTCAGGAGAGCTCCAGGTGTGGAGGGATCCAGGTGTAGAAGGATTCAGGTGTGGAGGGGTTCAGGGGAGCAAGAAAATCCTGAGCTCTGGAGGGGATGGAGTAGTTCATTTCCGAGGGCTGCTCTTAACAGAGCACCATGAACTTGGAGGTTAAAACAACAGAAAATTTCTCAAAGTTTTGGAGGCTGAAAGTCCAAAATCAAAGTGTTGGCAGAACCATGCTCCCTCCAAAGCCTCTAGGGAAAAATCCTCCTCCTTTGATTCTTAGAGCTTCTAACGGCTCCTTCGTGTTCCCGGGAGCTTCTCACTCCAGTGTGCCTCCATCTTCACACAGCTTCTTCTCTTTCTGTGTATGTCTTTTTGTGTCCTCTACTCATCTCCTCTTCTTATAAGGGCATAGTTGTTAGATTGAGAACCCACACTAATCCAGTATGACCTCATGCCAATTTAATTACATGAACAAAGATCTTATTTCCAAATATAGTCAAATTCTGAAGTTCCAAGTGGACATGAATTTTAAGAGGACATAGTTAAACCCATTGCAGGGGGTTACAAAGGTGACACTGGTGGGAAGTGGGATCTTTCAGAAGCCAGGGTTCTGTGGCTGACATCACACCATGGAAATATCTCTGAACTAGATCTCCAGAACCTCTGTTCTCCAGCTAGCAGGGAGACCTTGGGAAATCTCTGCTTCTCTGAGTTCAGCTTCTCTGTCTGTTCAGAGGGCATAATGACATCTGCCCTGCTCACCTCCCAGGATTATTATGGGAATCAAAATGGTGGCTTAAAGAGCTCTTTGCATGTTGTGGAGGTGCAGTAAAGTTAGGGTAGATACAGGATAAGCTGTCAATCATCTGTCACCTTCACGAGACATTAACATTGCCATCCTTATCAGTGTTACTGCCTGACCGGTCCCATTCTCTTTGCTAGGATCACTGCTTTTACCACGGCATGGTGAGGAAGGCAGAAGAGTCCAGTGTCACACTCAGCTCCTGCCGGGGATTTAGGTAAGAGATCCTGAAGCTGCAGAGGACACCTGACACTCTCCCCAAGAAGGGGATTTTTCAAGACAAGCAGGACTAACTAAAGGCAAGGAACCTGGGAATGAGATATATGAGAGATATGAGATATATGAGAGTATATATGGGTAACTCTGAGAAGGGTCAAGTTTGGAAGGTGCCAAGGAAATCTAGATCATTCACTTATGGACTTATCTTTACCAAGGAACTTGATGTTTTAAAACAAAGTTTTTTCTTTTACTTAAGAATTTTAATGCCAACAAATCAGGAGATTTGACCCAAAAAAGAAGGGGCACACTATGTTCTGTGGGTCACATGGTCATACCCTGGGGTTGTGGAGAGACAGAGGAGCAAGGAGAAATGCAGGCAGGTGCTTTATTGTGGTTTCTGCAGGGAGGATTGTGTGAGGCAGGGCAAGCAGGTTTAGGATTCTCTCCTTTGGACAGTTTCAGGGCCGTCTGGTGCCTGGGGTGATAGGGCAGGTGCGTAGTTACCCAGAAGGTGAGAGCTCAGTAAAGTAGATGGTGGGGTATGGACTTTGACTGGATGATCTGCATGAGAAAGTCTTAGTAACTGGCAAGTTGTTTATTGTTTCTGGAAGTTGGATAACTGTAGGAAGGCCAGTCCCTACAGGGTCAGCAAGCCCTAGATGTCAAAGCAACAGAAGACAGGAAATAAGTGACATGGTGAATAAACTTGAAATTGAGTTTGAGCATTCTTTCCCACTTTTTAGTTCTTCTATGGTAGAAGGACTGATGGGAAGTGAAATAGGAAAATGGGCAGTTAGGGAGAAGAGAAAGTGGGAGGAGAAGGGGGAGGCAAGGATAACATTCAATACAGAAAATCAACTGTATTCTATCTAGATGGTGCTGTAAGAGAGCAACCCTTCCCTCTCCAATCTGGACTGCCTGCTGGGTTCCCCAGACTTTTTTTTTTTTTTTTAATTTTGTTTAGAGACAAGCTCTCCCTGAATTGCTTAGGGCCTTGCTAAGTTGCTGACACTGGCTTTGAACTTTCGATCCTCCTGTCTCAGCCTCTCAAGCCTCTGGGATCAGAGGCTTGTGCTACCTTGCCCTGATTACCCTTCCCCTCATATCAATTGATTCATTCAATGACTACTTCTTTCATCCATCAAATTAATATTTAATGTCTATGGTATGCCCATGTCCTGAACAAGTGGAGGAAGGACAGCCATTATGATTTTTGGAGTCCTAATGTTTGGAGTCCATCTGCAAAATGACCATCAATGATGGCCATGGTAGAGATTAAGTTTAAGTGCTTAGTTAATTCTACAGGACTTTACAAGCATGTGGAATACATATCCTCCCATAACAGTGAAACCATGCTAAGACAGCCGCATTCCCATAAAAATCGACGGCTCTTCTCCCTGCAGGCCCCACATGTCTGTTTATGAACTGGGCCATGTCTCCTCTGGAAGGCCATGTGGTGAGTCGCCAGTGGGAATCAGGCAGGAAATAGGTTTTGGCTTGGAAGTGATAACAGAGTGGCCTCAAATCCCCCACTCAAGCGACTTGGTTGAGCCAAGCCAACTGGTCTCAGTGGTGTTTACAGGCCCAGCCACCACCACCTGCGTCTGCAAGTAAACAAAATCCTTCCCAAGAAAGAGGAACGGGAACATGCAGGTGTGACCTGCTTCTCTCTGCCTCGTCCTCTGTCCCCTCTGTCTGGAGCAGTGGGAACTTGGCATGGCCTCTTGTAAATCATTCCAGCAGCCGTGCTGACAGGGGGAAACCGGGTGAGCTGCCCACGTGTTTCTGCTTAGCGTGCTTCCGTCTGCGGGGCCCGCCAGCATTCGTTTCCTAGCCTGTCGCCGCACACCTTGAGAAACCAGGGTTGTAGGCAGCCCGATTTAAAAGCTGGAGACTCATGCCAGATGGCTCCATTTGGACCCTGGAGGGGGAGCAGCTGCCACAGCAGCCACATTCAAACCCACAGTTTGAGTCGTTCCCATAAAACCAAGCTCATAAAACCAGGCTGCAGTGGAAAATCTCCATAGTGATGGCTCTCTGTTGGAAACCTGCTCCTCTGATTGGGAAAAATGGGCAGGATTTATACCAAGTGGGATCATCAGGCTGATGGTACAAAGACAGAGGAATTCAGTGGAGCTTCCAAATAGTTGTTGGGTCCTCTCTCCAAAGCAGCTCTGTGGGTGACTGTGACTGAAGAAGTAATCCCTGATCATAGGAAAAATAAATTCAAATAGTATAAAAAAGTTCACAGTGGAAGATCGGCCTCTTTCTCACCCCAGATTTCTGGATCTAAGTCCCCACCTCCACCATTGTTACAGTTTCTTGTGTGTCCTTTTGGAAGTATTCCTTGCAAAAAAAAAAAAACCTGGACATGTAATGTAGTGCTTTGTAATCTTACCTGGGCCTCAGACCCTTTTGAGAATCGGGTGGAAGCTATGGATACTTACAAACTACACAGATAAAAAGATGTGGCTGACCATTTTGTTGGGGATGCCAAGTGTCCCTACCCCCAAATCTGTCTCAGATTAAGGACCAGCTTCTAAGTGTTACCACGACTTCTTGCATGCACAGTGTCCTTCAACTGACACACCATGTAAATGTCAGGAGTGATTAGTATTTGTGAAGAAATCGAGCCAGTTCTGAGATGAAGTGTCTTTGAACCTGTGTATTCTGGGAAACTGCATGTGAGTGTGTGTGTCCCTACCTCATGGTCTATCAGCAAGAGGGGTGCCTAATTGGTAAGTTGCTTATTTTTAAAAGTATTACTTATTGAAAATTGTTTCTATAACTAACACAGGTTCACTGTTAAACATTCAAACAGCAAAGGAGCATATAAACTAAAAACAGTGAAAGGTCTCTATCCTGCCCTGCCCTTAGTCCTACAGATGGCTTAGTCCTGGAGTGGGTTTGGACAGTGAGCATTGGTGTGTGGACTTCATTCCATAGGAATGAGCCGGGGCATTAGGAGACCCGGGATCTACCTCAGCTCTGCATTAGCTCACTAGGTGACCTTGGGCAAGTTACTTTTTTTCTGGGTTTTCCTCTCATCTATCAAATCAGAGAAGACCATATCATCAAAAGCACCCTTTTGCATGGGAAGCTCTGGGCTGCAGAAAGAAGGGGCAAAATCTCAGGGAGGTGGGTTGGGGGCTAGAGTAGAAGGGTGGCTCAGGTATACACAGCTAGCCCCTAAGAAGTGGCACGGTCCTTTCCTCTTTGAAAACCTTGCCTTCCCCTGCAGAACAGATAATAAATGTTCCCTTTGTGGCAGTCCCTGTGTGAGTTAATCCCTCGGGGCAATGCCATTAGGATGTGCAAGCTTAGATTCTGGAGTCAGACAATTTCTGCTTTAAAACCTGACAAGCTGCTGCAGTTCTGTCTCCATTTTCTCATCTGTGAGGTAGGAACATCAATATTGATGTCACTGGTGGATTTATATTAGGCGGTGGGCGCCAGCTCTTTGAGAACTGTTTTGATTATGCTGTACACTCGGTGTAGCAGAAAGCTTGGTCCTTGTCCCCGATGCCAATCCAATAACGAGGACACAGTTTTAAGGAAAAGAAAGATTTATTGCTTTGCTCGCAGAGGAGAAACACAGGGGACTCCTGTCCCAAAGGCCATGATTCTGCCCATCAGCAGGAACAGGGGGCTTTTAAAGAGGCGATTCAGAGAAAATGAGATTAGAGAGGAGAGATCAGGAAGGAGAAGATCAGGGAAAAGATCAGGAAGGAGATGATCAGGGAAAAGAAGATCAGGGAGGAGAAGGTTAGGGAAAAGGAGATCAGAGAAAAGGTTGGGAAAAAGAAAAACCATGTGTTTCAAAGCTACAAGGGATATAATCAAAGCATCAAGTGAAGCCCTGTTACACCAGTGGCTGGAGCTCTTCCTGACCCAGAGAAGATGACCAGTGCGAATGTGTTGAATGGCTACTGAATAAAGTACACCAGCACCTTGCCTGGTGTACCAGTACTGTGCCCAGTGACTGACTACTGTTTTTTCAAAATGCTACCTTTGTTATTGGTAACATCGCCCATTGCTTCAGTCCTTTATCATAGTGATCCCAGGAGATGGACAGTATTATCAAATAACTGACCACACAGCATGAAGACAGTGGAGCCAGGATTTGAATCCACTCCAGAGTCCATGCTCTCTACCTGTGCCCTATGACCCTGCCCCAAGGCAGCACAACACCTGTCTACCTTCTTGTCTCCCTCTGTACTGCCTCTGAAGTTCTTTGTAATCCCTTTCACATGGATGCGGATTGGGGGAGTGGGGAGGAAGGGAAGAAACAGAGCAGAGTGGTTGTGTCTTAGGACAGGTCTGGATGCAGGGATGTCAGTCATGTCCCTGTGAGTTTAGCCAGAAATGGGTGAATTTCCAGGAGGCAGTTCTGGTCCAGTTCTTGAAGGATGCATTTGGTTGAGCCTTTCAGTCATTTGTGGGTTAAACACAACTGCTGGCCTAGCTGGGCCTGCCCAGGTTCCTCTATGCAGTTTCATATTTATCATGCTCTTAACAATGAGGAATAGGATGGAGAACAGAATGGAGAATGTCCTGTGAGATCTTGGCCCCCAGCCTCCTGGGCTTCCCCACTCCTGCCTCCTGGCTGACCTCTACCTCTGTGAGTGTTAGCATTTAGCAAATTAGATGAACCCAGGCTCTTAGAAGGATAAATGACTGGTGGGTACTCAGAGGAGGGTGGCTAGAGGACTTGGGGGTGATAGCAGGGGAGGGCCCCAGAACCACATTCTCAGAAATTCCACCATCCACAAAGCTGGGGTTAACTGTAAAATGCTGGGGTTTGTGCCAGCCTCTCTTCCATCCCCAGGCTGTCTGGGAGGATTGTAACTGAGACAGGGGGCGAATCACCAGGGGCTGCACTGGGGGAAGTAGGAAGTAAACACAGAATCCTGTTGCTAGGAGGATCTTCAGGGACCTTCCAAGCTGGTGTTTCTCAAACTAATCTGCATACTCCCTGAGACAGATTGGTTCAGTCCTTGTGGAAAGACAGGTGCCTACTGCAGAGTGTGGGCTCCTGGCCAGTGTTCCCGAGTGTGGCTGTGCAGGGAAGCATCAGGGGACCTGACAACACAGATGCATAGGCCCACAGAATCTGAGTCTCCTAGGGTGGCCTGGACATCTGTGTTCAGAACACTGTAGAATACGCTTGGAACTCTGGAAGCTCTGGTCCTAGGAATCTCCGACCCACAGATTTGAAACTCACCAATGGAGGCATAGAGGTTAAGGGCATGGGGTCCAGAGTCTGTGGCCCTTAAATCTTTAACCCCAGATTACCTGTGAGGGCTCGTTATTTTAATCTCTGAGCCTCAGTTTTCTCATTTGTAAAATGAGACCTGTGATGCTGCCCACCTTATAATGTGGTGTGGGGATGAAAGAAGAGTGATGTTTGTAAACCCAGTGCCTATCACGTTCATGGGTTGGAGGACAGGATGGAGACTGAACACCTCAGTCTTCTTATCTCCCAGGAAACTGGTGTCTTCAGACAGCCCAGTTGGGTAATAGCCAGTCACATATCAGAAGAGAGTTGCTGGTACCCTCTTTTGCAGGCAACTGTAAACTGGGATGCCTTTCTGACCCATGCCACAGAGCTATTGTGACAGGCAGTGTGAGGTCAGGGTTAAGGCTGTGGGATTCAGAACCAGAAGGCTGAGGTTCCAACCCCTACTTTTACTCTTACTTTCAGTTAGTTAATTGCCCTTGCTGAGCCTTAGTTTTCCCATTTATACCACGGGGGTAATATTTGTAAGGATTATAAAGGTTGGTATGAATAATAAAATGCTGGCATGATCCCTGCCTGGTCTATAGCAAAGACTTAATAACCTTTTGCCACTGTGATGATGGTTATTTACGATGCTCCGACATTTGCTTGGTCTCTTCTCTCTTTGCCCCAGAGGCTTGTTCATGTGACATGGGTTCAACTATACCTTGTGGCCCTACCTTGGAATCTTCACATTTCTCATGTGGAAACTTCCACTCTGTGGTGTAATTTCAGCAGCCACACCCTGGCACACACAGGAGCATCAGTTGATTTGTGGTCCAGTCCTCTGTTTCCAACATTGGTAGCCCATGGGGGAAACCAAGATGGCAGAAGACAATACTGGTCAGCTGAGAAGATAGCTTGGGAACAGGATGCCCTCAACCACTCTTGCCTCTGCCCTTTCCTGTCTGAATCAGGGAGGGGATGTGACCCTTGCTCTTCCTACTTCACCCCCAAATGCTGCATGATCACCTTATGTGTCCTGCCAAGGGTCTGGGTGGACCCTGCTGTATCCGCCTGGGTGAGGCAGCTGGGAAGTCAGCAGGCTCCTGGCACAGCCATGAGGTCACTCTGGGATGGGACCTGGGCAGGGCTACTGCATATCAGAGGCAGGCATTGTTTATCCCAAGAGCCTGAACAGGCTTTTCCAAAAGGACAAAACCTGAACAGGCATCCCAATGGGGTGACAGTGGGGATGGGTGGGACCAAGATGACCTGAGAGGAAAGTCCTTCCAGATCATAGTGGCATGGACTCAGAGTTGGAGACACTTTAGGTTTGGAGATGGACAGGAGTCTGAGTTAGGGTTTCAAAGTGCATGAAATGCGCCATTTCCATTGCAGTGACCATCCCCATGTTAAGATTGCTTCACCAGATGCTTTGCCCATCTTGTTCACCACTTCATTCTCAGCAGATGGCAAATGTTTGTGGCATGAGTGACTTTCCTTCTATGGACCTTGAGTCATGGTCCTCTCTATCTGTGGAGTTCACACCTACATTTTCAATCAAACAGGGATGAAAATTTTTGAAAAAAACTTGCATCTCTATTGAACACATATACATTTTTCTCTTGTCATTTTCCCCTAAATTATACAGCGTAACAGCCGGGTGTGGTGACGCACACCTGTAATCCCAGTGGCTTGGGAGGCTGAGGCAGAAGGATCGAGAGTTAAAACCAGATTCAGCAACATTGAGGCGCTAAGCAACTCAGTGAGACCCTGTCTCTAAATAAAATACAAAATAGGTCTGGGGATGTGGCTCAGTGGCTGAGTGTTCCTGAGTTAAATCCCTTATACCCCCACCTCCAAAAAATATAGCAAACGACTATTTACATACTATTAGCGTGGTTTTGGTATTATAAGTAATCTAGCATTGATTTAAAGAGAGTGTTAGTGGGTTTTATAAAAATTCTATACCATTTTCTCTAGAGAACTTGTGAGTCTGTGATTTTGGTGTCCTAGGGGAATCTGGAACCAATCTCCATGGCTACTGAGGGGTGACTGTACTTAAGGACAAGGATTATGTCTAGATTACAACTGGAACACAGTTACGGCTCAGTGAGTGGAAGAATGAAATAAATGAATACATCTTTATTCCGAATTCTAGGCTAAAATCTATGATCAAGGAAAAAACATTGCCACACATGCTTGGTTCTCGGTATCACTTCACCAAATAGCTGCCTCGCTGGCAGGGAGCCTTGGGGACTAGCAGGAACATCATCAGTACTGAATTTCTAGCTTTGCTCCCAAGCATCAGGATACCTGTCTTCCATTTATATCAGGAGTCCTCATAAGCTAGTAAATTGCCATTTTCATTTTAGAGGTGAGAAAACAGAGGCTCAGGGTAATTTAGGATGTTTTCTGAGGAGCAAGGAGGCCCAGGTCTCCTCACTGCAGGCCAGTGTGCTTTCTCTGCCCACTGCCTTTTCTGAGTCTATTAAGTTTTGACCTGTGATTATCATAGGCCATGTTTGGTTTGGGACACCTTTTGGGATCTTGGTCCGACAGTTCTTTATCAGTTTTAATTATCCTGGGTGCAATTCTTTAATTGTTTTTCTTTTGGTATGCTGTGGATGGACCCAAGAGGTGCTCAACCACTAAGCTACATGCCCAGCCCTTTATGTTTTTGTGAGACAGAGTCTGGCTAAGTTTCCCAGGCTGGCCTTGAACTTGTGATGCTGTTGCTCAGCATCCTGGGTTGCTGGGATTATAGGAGTATGCCACCGCATCCAGCTTTTTAAACACCTTCTGACTTTACTAGTTCAGAGTCTTAACCGGGAGCCCTGTGGTGAATTTAGGGGGCCCAAGGGCCCGGAGATTGTGTGCCACATCTCAGATTACAAGTGCATTTCTCCAGAGAGGAGGTCTAAGCTTGCATCAGATCCTCACAAAGGGGTGCATGGCCCCCTAATCAGGTGAAGAACCAATGATCAAAACCAACTGCGCCATGTGCATATGGGTCTATCTATAAGGGACTTATCCAGGATCCTAGAAAAATCTCTGACCAGAGATTCTATTTCTCCTATCAACAGAGGACTGATCATGGTGAGCAGTAACCTCAGCTACATCATCGAGCCCCTCCCTGACAGCGAGGGCCAACACCTTATTTACAGATCCGAACATCTCAAGCTGCCCCCAGGGAACTGTGGGTTCGAGCACTCCACGCTCACCACCAGGGACTGGGCCCTTCAGTTTACACAACAGACCAAGAAACGACCTCGCAGGGTGAGTTCCAAGACTCTCTGTGCAGTAGTCAACTTGGGGCTAGGCTTGTCCCCTCTGAGCACCCTTACTTTGAATCCAAGAGTATTTGTAAATTGAAGGAGAATGGCTGAGAAGAAGGGAAGAATTTTCCTTTTATTCAAAGTCATTGTTGAGTGTGAGACACCCTCATAAGAGAAAAAGTGCTTTTGGGGGAAATACTACTATTTTTAAAATACTCTGAGATGTTGATTTCAGAAATTCTAAAGAAAAAAAGTATGCTTCCCCTTTTGAAAGAACCATTTCATTCTGAACAAAAAACGTTATTTATGCTGAAAATAGTATGTGGTTTAAAGGTTATTTGGAAACTTGATTGTCAGCATGTTACCTCTCAGTATGTTGCCCTTCCTTCTACCTGTAATAGAGGGGTCAGCCCATCATGTTTTGAGAATAAAGGCCTGGATCCCACATCTCAGCGCAGCCTCCAACAATAGCCAAATGGCAGATGGAAGGCGTAGCGCAGTGAGGCTGATGGCGGCCACAGCCCAGGCTGTCTCTAGTGTCCAAGTGCAAAATAAGCAGGAAGACTCACCGCCAATTCACCCACTCTGTTTCTCAGCAGGTTTTGAAATGAGGGCCAAGTTCACGGTTTCTATAGCTCTGATCTGCTTATATCTTTTCCTTAGATGAAAAGAGAAGATTTACACTCCATGAAGTACGTGGAGCTTTACCTTGTGGCTGATTATGCAGAGGTAAGGGGGCGATGGGTTTGAGCATAGAATCTGCTCTCTTCTCCACTCCAGGCTTCGGGCTGCTTTGGGGAAGTGCTGGCACATTTATCTTTCCCTGGTGTATCGTATGATTTTTACCTTAAACCTAACCAGCTTTTTAAAAATTTTTATATTTTTGCCATATTCAATATAGTCGGGGAGAAAAAAACTCAATAAAACAAGAAAATGTCTCCAAGCTTGATACACCAATCAGAAGGAAAATCGGGGCCATTATCTGGAGTGACATTTCTCAAGTGGGTCTGAAATCCTTTAGGTTCTGATGTTTATTCTTAGGGGGTTCATGAATCCTCCAAAATTTTTAAGAATTATTTCATATAGAGATAATAAATGTACTCTTTGTCATCTGACTCAACACCATTTTCTTGCCCGTGTGGGTCTGTTTTTCTAACCATGTTGCTATCAAATGAGAACATAAAGCCTTGATTCCCAAAATATGGTTCCCAGATTAGCAGCATCTGTAGCACATAGAAACTTGTGATAATTTCAGATTCTGGAGCCCTACCCCACATCTACTGAATTGTAAACTGCCAACCTGGGGTCCAGTAGTCTGTTTAAATAACAGGCTTCGTGATTTCTGTGTACAGGAAAATTTGGAAGCCATTTATCTAAAGAAATAGTAGGTGTTCGGTCAGGTTTTTGTGTTGCTGTGACCAAAATACCCAACAAGAACAAGTTAGAGGAGGTAAAGTTTATTTGGGGCTCAGTTTCAGAAGACTCAGTCCATAGTTGGTTAACTTCATTGCTTTGGGCCCAAGATGAGGCAGCACATTATGGAAGAAGGGCCCAGTGAAGGAAAGCTGCTCAGCTTATGGTGGGGTTAGGAAGCAGAGAGGAGGGAAGGAGAGAGGGAAGGTGGGAGGTAGGGAGGGAGGGAGGGAGGGAGAGAGAGAGTGAGAAAGAGAGAGAGAGAGAGATGGCAGGGAGGGGCCTCAGGGAAGATGCACTCTTTCAGAGTATGCCCCCAGTGACCCACCTCCTTTAGCCACATCCCACCTACCTACAGTTACCGCCCAGTCCATTCAACTAAGGATGAATTGATTGCATTATGGTTCTCATGATCTGATTTATTTATTTATTTATTTTAGTACCAGGGGTTGAACCCAGGGGCACTTAACCACTGAGCCACATCCCCAGACCTTTTTAAAAATATTGTGTTTAGAGAGGGTCTCGCTGACTTACTTAGGGCCTCGCTAAGTTGCTGAGGCTGGCTCTGAACTCATGATACTCCTGCCTCAGTCTCCTGAGCTGCTAATCATATTTTCCCTGAATATTTCTGCCTTAACTGGAGCTTTTGGGGGACACCTCATATCCAAACTCTAACGGCAGGTAGACTTTAATTCATATTCCTTGGTGAATATGGAATTCACCAAGCTCTGGAATTTGATGAAAACTACCTGGCTTACTCATTCATTTCCTTTATTCATCAATGATTTCCTGGTTTTCTGTGGTGTGACAAGTGCTCAGGATACAGCCCTTAAGAAGTCAGAAGCACCTCTAGCATCACAGAGTTTGCAGCAACAGCATGGAAGCTCTGTAGTTCCCTAGTGTGACAACCACTGAGAGAATCCCTTCGGGAGGATTTGAGTGCATGGAGGATCCCCGCATGGTTTGAGGACTTGGAGAAGCTTCTCTGAGGTGGCGATGTTGAAGATGACACCTGAAGACTGCACTCAGCCCCATTGCCTTAATTAGCCAGAAACTACTTCCAGTTCTCACTTCTGTAAACTCAGCCACATAACCCAGCCCACCCTCTGCATGCTGGACCTCCGTGGTCAGGTGCCATGTTCTCACGTGGTGTGCTTGCCTGGGCTTCTCAGCAGGCAGGGCTCATTATAACTCCCCCTGTCTTGCACCTCATCCAAATGGGGTTAGCAGCTCCCCAAAAGGCCTCCTCTAAGTGACTCTACTTAGTGCACAATCCCAAAGCCCAGATCCTGGAGCAGTGGCAGGTGGTAGAGGACTGAACTTCAGGCCTGCAGAGCGGCCTTCTGGTGTTAGTGGCAGGAAGAGGTGGCCGTTGAACTGTGTTAAAGGACAAGGAGGAGGGAACTGGGCAGAGGAGTGGAGGTGAAGGGCATTCCAGGGTAGGAACATTGTATTCCTCTTTGAGAAGAGTTTAGCTTTTCAGTAACATCAGTATTGGTTTTTCCAGCAGAGTGTGTGTGTGTGTGTGTGTGTGTGTGTGTGTGTGTGTTTTCATTTTCTCTAGGTCTTTTGCTTCCTCCCAAAGGCAAGTGTGTGTAAAGGATGGGAAGTGATGTGGGGAACAAAATCAAAAGCCAATTTCAAAGCCAGCTGAGGCTCCATGCTCCAGCCCCTGCCCTGCAGGAGGGTTGCTGGAAGAGGGCTGAATTCTTTGGACTCCAGGACACATTTCCATTTAAGCCTTGCATCTAAGATCATCTAATAAAGAGGTCTTGAGCCTTTTTTTTTTTTTCAGCTACAGAATCTTTTGTCAAGTAAAAGCCCAATAGTGCAGTATATAAAACCCAGCTGCTCCAGATGGAAGGAGGGCTGTTTGCCCTGTGCAGCCTTGCGGTCTCCCTAGTGGAACCTTGGAGCAGGATTTTGAATGTATTTATTTACTGGTGCTGAGAATGGAACCCAGGCCCTCGTGCATGCTAGATAAGCACACTACTACCCAGCTACACCCCCAGGGAGGTGCAGGGTTGTAAACCCACTAGGCAGGAATGTCCAGCAGCCACAGAAGCAGGGGTGCTGAGACAGGGCAACCTTGCTGAGCTCTGCATCAGAGCAGAGAGTGCAGACTGGATAGGGACAGGGAGGCATGGGGCTTCTGCCTCAAGAGACAGTTGTCACTAGTGGAAGTGAGCCAGCAGCTTCCTGCTGCCTGCGCCCAAGGTGGGAGCTTCTGGGGTGGGTCTTAGCATGTTCACTCCTTAGGTGAGATGGAAGTCCAGGGGAGCAACCGATGGTGTGGTGGCATAATGGGGGACAGGGCAGCTGTAAACACAGGCCTCCAATGGCTTTCATGATATCCCAGAATGTGGGGCAGTTGAGAAAGGATGGTACACCATGCTGTACTTTCTTTGTCACCTTAGAAAATGGAAAGATGAAATTTTTTTTCTTTAGCCCAAGGGATTGCAAATCTAGCCTGTGGCCAAATTCAAACGGGGGAGGGGGGTTCAGGGGTGGTGGAGGGGTTTGTCAGCAGTTTTGCTGGAACAGACACGCCCATTGGTTTACTATTGTCTGTGGCTGCTTCCAGGTTATCAAGGAAGAGCTGAGAAATTGTGACTGAGACAGTAGGGCCCAAAAAGACTGAAATATTTCCTAGCCGGCCCTTTATAGGAAGTGTGCTGACTTTTGCTTCAGACAATGCTGGACATGATGTACTCCAACTACGGTGGCCTTATTGGGCCTTATTGTTTGAGGATAGGATAATATATTTGAAAGACAGCAAAACCGGACCTGAAGTTCTAATAAATGTTTACTAAATGAATGGAAATGCCGCAATACTTTCTGGCACAGAAAAGACCCGCTTAGAAATCAGGAGGTCTTCAGGATGGAAACTTCTGGATTAACACTTTGAAAAGGTCTATGTCACAGGGTCTCAGAATTTAACTCTATAGGAAGCAAGGAGGATAGTGAGAGTCCCTTCTGATGAGTGGAACTGTCATTCCAAGGAAGCTCAGAAATGTCCATAATCAGTGGAGAAAGGAAATGGTTGATTTCTCCCCTGCATCAGGCTGAGACACAATCCTGACCCAACAAATATCCCAGGGTATTTTATTTAGTGGTTCAATGATTTTGTTGCTTGGATATTCTTGTGGGGTGGGGTGGAGGAAGAATGTGAAGGTTTAGATTTGAGGTAACATACTTTGTAGCGATGGCAGCACACAGGAGTTGACCATAATGGCAAATTCAAGTTGCAATTTTAGAAAAATATTTTCTTTACATTGTTAAGCTTTTCTCCATTATTGCAGCTGAAAGAAATCTCTCCTTCTAAGGCAGTCAGTAATGGTCCATTCATACTGGTGCATCATCCTCCGGATACCCAAGGCAGACATTTCTAATCAAGTAGAGGAGAGAGTGCTGTGCTTGATTAGAAATGTCTGGTTTCAGTCTTAATGCAGTCTGAGTTCTCTTTAGAAGGCACTGCCAGTTGATCTGAGAGATGCAGTCTGACGTCTATATGCTACTGTCTTATGGTCCTATTGCTAGCACCCATTGTGTGACATTCAAATACTCTCCATTGCAATGATTTGTGTGCATATTTTCTCAGCAAGTTTTCTTAGCCCATTTTAATTGTGTACTCTTTAAATACAGGATCTATTATACTAGCTATTTCTGGTCCTTTTTCCATTTTAATTGAAGCTCCTGTAGTCTAGAACCACAACCTCATACTTCTTTGTGTCCTGCCTAGTGTTAAGAACAGTGTCTTGCCCATAGCAATTGTTCAGCAATTGTTCAGCCAATGTTGATTGACCACATGTAGGGGAGTCTCATGAGAGTGTGATGATGGATTTCTGTTGGGGTGATGACTAAGGCAAGGGTGAGGTCGGTTCCTATGCTAAGCCTCAATGGGAGTTTGCCAGAAGCCTTATAATTTGAAGGGCAGGAAAATAAGATTTACTGCAAGGGTTAGAAGGTAATTCAATTCACTACACAATTACTGCCTGCCTGCTATGTGCCCTGCATTTAGCTGGTAGATGGAGACACCAAGATGGATAAAACCCAAGTCTTGTACGTCATGAGCTGTTGCTGTGGAGAAGAGAGTTAGATGAAAATGACTGTTCACAGAAGACAAAATAAAATTAAAAAATTCAAAGTCAAGTCATGAGCACAGAAAGGGCTCTGGGGTCTCACGTCGTTCTGTTTGTTTCATGTAGTTTCAGAAGAATCGACGAGACCAGGATGCCACCAAACACAAGCTCATTGAGATCGCCAACTATGTTGATAAGGTGAGACCAGGTGTGTACTTGGTGGGACAGGTGCCAACACGACAGAGAGGCCTCAGGACCAGGGATTGCATGCACCTGAGTGCCATCTGCTGCCTTGGCCACTCCAGCCAATTTCTGAAAAGGGCCAAATGTTGCCATCAAGGCCCAGGGTGGTCACAGTGAAGCCCTGAACTATGTAACCTTATGCAAGTAATTCATTTTCAGGTTGCAGGGTTTTTTGGTTTCTGTTTTGCTTTGTTTTAATTTGTAAGATAGAGGTCTTGAACTAAATCAATGCCTTTTGTTATTTTTGTTTTCCTGGCGAAATTATATGTCCATGTCTATGTAAAATTCCTATGGAAGCAGACTGCTCTGAGATGAGGCAGGGTGGGCTCTGTCCTTCTCAGCCCATCCTTCAGGGAGCAGTGGCTCCCTAGGGTGTGGAGTAGCCCAGTTTGAGAATGCCTTAAGGTTTTTGAAGACTTCTCTCAGGTATAAAGCCCAGCAATTCTTTGACATAGGAGGGAATTAAGGTAGGTCAGGATGGGAAAGGCACCTGGCCTTGAAAGTTGAGGAATGGTTTATTTGGGGCCAATTTGCAAAGTCTCCTTCTGTAAAAACTGCCCTAAAATATTTTCTTATCTCTTAGGAAGACTGCAAATGGTTAACTTTTCTAGGTCAAGACTTTTTACATTCTAAGAACTACTCAAAAAATTTTTTTTTAATTTTTAAATTTTATTTATTCTAAGTAGTTGTACATGGCATTAGAATGTATTTGTACATTTTACTAAAACACGCTTTCCTGGGATTTGGAAATACTTTGTATATGTGAAAGAGGATACTTGTTGTAGTAGAGAATGCAGAAAAGGTATGGCAGCCAGTATATCATTGAAAAAGCAGGTTTGGTATGTTTGGGGTCACCCATCCTTTGAGGATCTCATAGCATGCACTGTACAATTTCACAACTCTCATAAAACTTAGAAAGCTGAACTCTGGGCCTGCTAGAGATTCATGGATCCCAGGTCTGAGGGGGAATTTTTTTTTTTCTTTTTTAATCTAAACACTGGAAGATAAAGAAGAGAATCTAAAATATTTTTTTTTTTGGCACTAACAAGTAAGTTTGGTAGTGTTCTGAGGTCATCAGATGGGATGACCTTCAAGGCTTTGGAAACACAGGCCAGTCACCAATGAGTGACAGGTGGAAGTCAAACCCTGGCATTTCCTGGAAGGAAGGACTCTGGAATCTTGTCTCCAGCTCCCCGTTCCCTCAACAGCACCAGTTAAATGATCCTGCAACCCAAACACTCCACAGCTGGGAAAACAAGGAAAGCTTGTTTCCCTGGGGAGTATACAGGCGGCAGCCCTGATGTCACCCACATGACATCTGTTGTCCTGGGGACTTGGCAGGTGGGGGACTTGACTTGGCTGGGTCTTCCCTTTGTGAGCACTCCAGCTGGTCTAGGTGATAGAATCAAGGGCACTAATGAAGAATGGAAGGAGTCTATCACTCCAAAAAATTGAAAAAGAAAAGAAAAAAAAAAAAAGAAGGTAAAAGAAAAACAGCTACAACCCACCAGCCATAGTTGGAACCCCATGCCTTGCTGGCTGGTCCACTCTGCAAAGCCACTTGCTTCTCTCCCCAGCAGCTGAGGTTAGTCATTCTCCGAGTGTGTGCATGTGTGTGTATGTGTGTATGTGTTTGTGTGTGTGTGTGTGTGTGTGTGTGTAGACACACCCACTCCTCTAAAGTTTGCTGACCCAGCTGCTCGAACTGAAGGACTGTTGAATGAAAACCGAGATGAACTGCACTCATTTGCTGAATCATGAGCCCAATTGAAAATATTTTCTCCTCACTCTAAGAAGGCCAAGTCTATTTCCTTTCAATGCTCAAAGTCAAGTCAAATGAGAATCTGAGCCCTTTATTTTCTGGGGTGAGTGATGTGGTAGAAAACAGAAAAATCAAAATTCCCATAGAAATAGACTGATCCTTTGCTGAATCTGGAGCTCATCTTAAACCACAGTTTCTTGGGGGCAAGAGGATGGTCTGTACCTACCCCAGCACTTTAGCAATCTAGGGTCTTGAGTGTGCTCTGAGGTGATGATGTGGGCCCTCATCCTGGCTTCCTTTGTTTATCTGAGCCTCGAGGCTTAGAACATAGAAAGTGCTGAACAAACATTGGCGCCTGGGCTATTATTTTTAGCTGGGGCGGTATCTGCCAATTTTGGATTAAAATGGTCTTAATCGTTCACATGACTCATGTGGCCTCTTACAAATGACATGATTTCATTCTTCTTTATAATTGAATAATAATCCATTGTTGTATACGTACCACATTTTCTTTATTCTTTCATAGGCACCTAGGCTAATTGCATCCTCAGCTGTTGTGTATAGTGCATGGTGTTTTTTATTTTTTAAGCCACTGGCTCAGTAGCCTCTAAAACAGATGCATGAAAGAACCCCTATGAACTCAAACCTTCCAGGGGCTTCACTATAAAGAAAACCTTCTTCCTGCTCATGTGCACATGAGTTGAGAGAGCCCAGGGCATAGAGATTAGGTGCAGGAGAGACTGAGAGGTCTCATTTTTTGAAGTTCAGGATCTCTAGGTTGGACAGAATCCTGAAGATCACCTGGGAGCTTTGCAGTCTTGTGCTCACCATCTGTTTATGGAATCCTTGACAGAACCTGAGCATTTCTAGGGAAACCTGTTGGAGTAAGCCTGTCTGTCCTCTTATGCATTTTTAATTTATTTTTGATGATAAAAATTTATTCCCATCTGTTTGTATATCATTTATATTCATTCACTTCTAAACATCAGGCAGACTTTGTACAATAAAAAAATCCATTATTATTTCATATATCCACATAAGGAATATTATTCAGTGATAACAAGAAATGAGAAGCTGATACAGGCTATAACATGAATGAATCTCAAAAACATTATGCTAAGTGAAAGAAACCAGGCACAAAACCTGTATTGTATGATTCTGTTTATTTAGAAAAGAAAGAAAGAAAGTTTTAGAATAGGCCAGTCTGTGGAGACAGAAAGTAGATTAATGGTTATCTGGAACTGGGGATTAGATTGGGGCATGACTATAAATGGACACAAGGGACCTTACTGGCATGAAGAAAATATTCTAAAAGTAGAATATGATGGTAGCTTTATAACTTGGTAGAACTTAATAAAAACTATTGAGTTATATTCTTGAAATAGGTGCGTTTTATGGCATGTAAATTATACCTCAGTAAAGTTGTTTTTTTTTTTTTGGTACCAGGGATTCAGGGATTGAACCCAAGGGGCACTTAACTGCTGAGCCACACCCCCATCCCTTTTTATTTTTTATTTAGATACAGAATCTCACTGAATTGCTTAGGGCCTCTCTAAGTTGCTGAGGTTGACCTTGAACTTGCAATCCTCCTGCTTCGGCACCCCCATGTCGCTGGGATTATAGATGTGCACCACACCCCACCCCCAGCCAGTAAAGTTGTTTATTAAAAAGTCCATACACAAGAATTTTTTTAGAAACATATAAAAAAGATAAAGGGAGAGAAAATTGCACACACAGCCAGGACAAGGGGGTATACTACAGAAGTTGCAGAGCTCAGCTCTGCCCTTACTCATGACCAGCTTTGTTTGGAAAACTTTTCTCTGGTTTTAGTGTGAAATTTGTCTTCCTCCTTGTGTTGCCCAGAGACCCCAGCCCTTCTGGAGGACCACTCACAGATGCACTGATTCTTTTCACAGACAGTACCCTGCAATGGCATGTTCTACCTCAGTCTCCTCTTCCCTATGCAAAGACTCTCCAGTTCTGCCACCAGAATATTATGCATCTCTCTCAGAATCTCTTTCCTGTTCTGAACAGTGTTGCAAATACCTGTCCCTGCTCCCCTTGGAGCCATGGGCAGAAGAGAGACCAGTGCTCTGAACTCTGAGGCTGTGCAGAGGCTGATAAATCCTACGGGCGTTGACAGTGTCTCTCTGGTGTCTTTTCAGTTTTACCGATCCTTGAACATTCGGATTGCTCTCGTGGGCTTGGAGGTGTGGACTCACGGGAACTTGTGTGAAGTTTCAGAGAATCCGTACTCTACCCTTTGGTCCTTTCTTAGTTGGAGGCGCAAGCTGCTCACCCAGAAGAAGCATGACAATGCTCAGCTGATCACGTAGGTAGCTTTTCCCATGCATGTGGCCTGGGCCTTGGCTGCGATGCCTCTGCCCACAGTGTGTGTGTCCAGAGCTTCCCTTTCTGTCTCTAGTGGGGAGTGTTGGTTGGACAGGGAACTTGCCGACTCCCAGATCCAGATCATCAGGCATTTCTCAGACATGTACTCTGTACCCAGCATGCCTCAGAAAATATTTAAAAGCCTAAGAAGCACAATGGTTCTATGAAGTGGTTACTGTCCACCTGAGAAAATTAGCTTCATGCACAGCCAGTTGAGCAGCCTACCCGACTGTCTATTGGAAGTGACTGATGGTTGGTCCTGGCCACCTTGAGACACACTTTGATCCAGGATATGAGCTCTTCTCTCACCACAGGTGCAGTAGAGGGGCTTCCTGAGTCATCCTTCCATCATTTCCCCAGGGGCTCAGGGTTGAGTGCCTGAGATGGTCAAAGTGGGACCACCATGTGCTTTGGTGGGAGCAAGATGCTGGGGAGGGACTGTGCTGGGTTTCATCAGTCCTGCAGAAAGAAGGACAGACACTGCTGGGGTTGTGGTGGTATGTGACTGTCCCCTGGGGGTGATCATTTATTAGTGTTGGCTTCCAAAGGTATTTTGAGGCAGTTTCAACAAAGGACAGACACATAGATAATAAAGCCCTTTTTCTTCAGTTCCCTACATGTAACTCTGAGTCAATAATCATTTAAACCTTGGTTTAATCTTTTAAAAGAAACTGGAAAATAATGGTCCCAAAGACCTGGGCAATGAGAAGTGAGTTCACAACAGAGCAAACGTCTAGGAAGCGTCTTTGGTTACCAAAACTTTTGCCTGAGCTTTGGAAGCACAGTCCTATTTTGGGGAAGACTTTAAATCTAGGTCTCCAGTTGGACTTCCTCAGAGCCATGTCCAAGTTTTTAAAATACCAAGTAGGGCTTCCTTCGTATAGATTGCATATGTTTTGCATATTCCTTTGCAGATTGTCTCTCTGAATGTAAGTCTGCCTTGAATTCGACAAATGTATGTTAAGCACCCACCATGTGCAAGATTCTGTGCTCTGTTCTAGTGGTCCCAAAATAAACCAGATAGTCTCACTCTCAAAGATTCCAAGGTCTAGATAAGACAAACGTGGAGATAAATACCAAAATGCATTTCCATAGAGATTACAAATAGATTACATTTTTGTGGCATGCACAAAACCACTGGTGTTTCTTTTCTTCCTTCTTGCCTACCTGGATGTATGTAGCTAAGAGATGGAGGTATTAAAACTGGGGTACTGAGCTGGCTGTGGGCAGATTAGGATCATAATTGCAAAACAAAGGCAGAAACAGCTCATCTTTGCACCCAGCTGTGCTTTCTGGGTTCCTGATGGGACACAGCTGCTTCCTTGGCCCCAGAGCCCTGGAGAATGAAGTGGCAGCCCCACAGCTGCCACCCAATCTCCCCACCCCTCGGCCCCCCAAGGCATGTGCCACAGAGCAGGGGCAGGGCCTGGGGCCCTGGCAGCTGGTGGAAGTGGGCATGATTCACTTCGCACCAGGCCCTGCACCACCTCCCCATCCGCTCCTCCTCTGACCTTTTCCTGTGCAGCGGGAATGGGATGGAGCTCTGTAAGCCCTGCCTGTTTCCTTCCTGGGAATTGACTGTGGGCACATTGTGGGGAAAGTGACCTTTCGCTCAATCTGCTTCTCTGAAGCAGTGAGGGAGTAGGTGAGAGGAAGTGAGAGGTGTGGTAACCTAAAGTTGTCCGATGGCCAGGACACCAGGGCCCCTCCCCTTGGGAATGAGCTGGGAATGTCAGCGAGGCTACCCACTTCTGTGCGCGTGGGAACTGCCCTTCCAGCCCCCACCTGAGTCTCCTCTCTTTCCTTCCTACAGAGGCATGTCCTTCCACGGTACCACCATCGGCCTGGCCCCCCTCATGGCCATGTGCTCCGTGTACCAGTCTGGAGGGGTCAACATGGTGAGTCTCAGCCAATACATTGGTGCCACAGAAATCAATAAAACTTCCTCCAAAGACAGGAGGTCATCTTTTAAGAAACATCTGATATTTACTGTTGCAAAAGTGAAAAACTTTGATACCAAGAAGGGCGATTGTTTTAAATGCAGTCATTTAATTCTCAGGGGTGGAAGTACTCAGGGGTGAATTTTCATTTATTGTAGTTTATTTTTGATTTTCAAGCTCAGGAGAGGCCTGGAGAAACTGCGTGAGTCCCTCCTCAGGGACTGGAGGACAGTAAGAAGATAGATATTAAAGTGTTTCTTCATCTCATGTCTTGCATTGTTAGGTTTCTCATTCTGAAACAAGAGCCTGTCTCAAAGTCATGATTAGGAAACTTCTGTTGAAATTCTCTCTGACTTTGGGAGAGAGTCTGACTATTCATTTCTAACCCACGAGTGGATATCAGGAAGGCTGCTGTCCATCTGTTTGTCCATTCTTCCACCCATCCTGTATTTATTTATTGACATAAAGGTTAAAAATCCTTATCTAGAGTCAAAAGTGATTAGTTTCAAACAGCAGCACCATGTGATTTTGGATGAGTTAATGGTTTTCCTCACTTGTAATAATAAAGATAACTTTATGGTTTATAATATTTGGGTAAGAATGGAAATTAAATGAAATAATATAACAAACACATACGTGTTCAACAAATCTTTTCGCTGCTTCTGTTTTGTTTGTTTTGAGATGGGGCTCACTGTGTCGCCCAGGCTGGCCTCCAACTCCTGGGCTCAAGCCATCCTCCTGCCTCAACCTCCTGAGTAGCTGGGGCTACAGGTGCCCACAACTGTGCCAGCTCTGTTTATTTTCTTCCTATTTCTTTAGCTTTTGCTTTTGAGGACTAAGTGGCACATGCTGCACCAGGAGCTGTGTCTGGGATGTGTCTCTCATGGGGTGCTCTCAGAAGACACTGAGCCAAGTGTACCCTACGATTGGCCCAAGGCAGGGTTTCCTGGTCAATTGCCCTACATCCTGAAGAGATACATAGGTTAAGAGGAAGAATGGGAGGAAATCCTTCTCTTTCATTTATTCAGAAAACACTGGGAATTTTGGTCTGGGAATTCATCAATGGGTCAGACGTGGTCTGCAACCTTCAAGAACTCAGGAAACAGGAACTTTTAAGCATTTGATTTCCTAATAATGACAGTGTCTCTAGACTTGCTGTTGAAAGCAGGTATGGAGAGCTCTGTGCTCAGTTGTTGGGGAATCGATAGGGAGTTGCAAGGCTTTGGCAAGGAAAAGACAGAGATGGGGCAAAGAGGAGCTGTCCCCTAGACCTTGACCTGAACTCTCTCCCTGAACAGGACCACTCTGAAAATGCCATTGGTGTGGCTGCCACCATGGCCCACGAGATGGGCCATAACTTTGGTATGAGCCACGATTCTGCAGATTGCTGCTCGGCCAGTGCAGCTGATGGTGGGTGCATCATGGCAGCCGCCACTGGGTGAGTCAACAGGAAGGGTGTGGATGGGGAGGAGGGCCAGGCGTGCACAGTCAGGGGGACCCAAATTTTCCTCCCAGCTGGTTCCAGACAGCTTCTGTTAAACCTCTGGTGGGGCCTTAGCAGGGAATGTGGTTTTTACCACAAAGAAACTGGAAGAGGACCAAGAAGGCAAATATTTAGAAGGAGCACTAGGTTCCTAGTAGGAGGTCTAGTGTTGGTGGATCCACTTCATTTCTGTCTTAGGGTCTTCAGCTGCAGAATTGGCCTGACCACACATGTCATTTATCCTTTCTGAAGTTTTCATGAGGATCCATTGTGATCAATTACATTCCAGACTTTGCTTCAAAGCTCTGTGGTAGCTTCAGAACAAATAGAAGGAAGGGGACCATCCACACACCCCACAGTGACTCTTTAGGGAATTCACAGGTTGTTACCCATGAGTAATAAAGACAAAGCAGCTGTATCTCCCTGAAGTTGGGAGGGCTTTTCTAAACCAGAGCCTCTGAAGGAGGACTTCTCTTCAAGTGTCTGGACATGGAGTTATATGTTTGGGTTCTTCCAGGATCAAAATCACTCACTGGAAGGTATCATGGTGGACCTTATGTTCCTCCCCATATATGGTTAGTCTGCTATCCTTCTTAGAGAATGGTGTTTCAGTATGTCCAAGAGGAAATGCTATTTTTTTGGAGCTTTGGTGTCTAGTGTTTGTTCGTCCCTTCTTAGCCATGCACAGAGGGGATGATATTAAATGGAGGATATGAGTGCCCAGATCATGCTCAGGTCTCATGAGCTCAAGGGGAAATTCACCCATTTCTCTTCCAATCTCAAAGGAGTATCTGTAGACAAACGGTTGAGGGTTATATTCATTACTACTCCAATTTGTTTTTACCTAATTTGTACAAATTTGATAATTTAACAATTAGTGATATTCTTTATAGCATTCCTGATCACTGAAGGAAACCCTTCTGTGCTTCACCTTTAATTGACTAAGAGAATTGGGAGCAGGTAACCATCCCCTTGTGGACCTAAATTGTGACACAGTAGCTTTCCCTTGTCTGCAGAAGACACATTCCCAGACATTCCAGATGCCTGAAATCACATATCATACCAAACCTTATAGATCCTGTGTTTTTTTCCTGCATATACATCCCTATGACAAAGTTTAATTTATAAAGTAGGTACAGAAAGAGATGAAAAACAATAACTAATAATAAAGTAGAACAATGTTATATAATTATAATGATGTTACTATAATAAAATTTATTTAAAATTTATAAAGTGTTTATTTCTGGAATTTTCCATTTAATATTTTCAGACCACAGTTGGCTTTAGGTAACTGAAACCATGAAAAACAAAATTTCAGAGGAGGGAGAACTGCTGTACTTTCACTTTTTTCCCTACTAGTAGGGAACCCAAGAACTTTCATGTTCCTGTAAGATAAAGAGCATGATTGTGGGTTGGCTAGTTTAGTATGAATCCATATTACTAGCCTATGAAAAGAAATTAATCTGTGATCTTGACCTTTTTTGGTCTGTTCCTCTGTCACAGAGAATATCCATCTGATATCAGCTTCAGTAAAATTCTGGGTTGAGTGATATTCTGTCAGCTCTCAAGCTGGAGGCCTGTGTAAGGCAGGCATTACCCTTTACTTATTGCAACTCTCTTATACAAAGGCAGAAATTGCTGTTCGATTCTCAAATACCTTTTCCATAAAGAGGAAGAAAAATAAGACATTATGGCGTTGTTAGTATTTCATGATGAAGGATGAAAGAATTCTCAATCAATGTGTCTGGACATTCTAAGGGGGCAAAATGCATGTGTGTGGGACTAGGGGGTCTGCGTCCAGGTGGAATCAGCCTCTGGGGGAGCAAACTCCCAGCCAATTCCAGCCTTGTCCTCCACCAGGCACCCCTTCCCCCGAGTCTTCAATGGATGCAACAGGAGGGAGCTGGACAGGTATCTGCAATCAGGTGGTGGGATGTGTCTTTCCAACATGCCAGACACAAAGACACTGTATGGAGGCCGGAGGTGTGGAAATGGGTACCTGGAAGATGGAGAAGAATGCGACTGTGGAGAGGAAGAGGTTCGTATCTGGATGGTGCTAGTGGGAGGGAAGAATTCACCTTGGCTTCAAAGCTCAAAGTCAGAAGTGAATGCAGGGAAGAATTTCTTCTTCATAGGCATTTCCTACACATGACTATCAAAGACCCCACCACATGTCAGGTGTGGACAGAAGCCTTCCAGGTGGACTGCTTCTGCAGCCTGTCTGTTTGTGGTTGAACTGTTTGTGTCCAAGATCAGGGTGCTGCTGCTTTGTGAGCATCTGGTCAAACCAGAAACCATGATCCTGTGGTATGTTGTCTCTCTCTACTCCAGGGGCCTCCTTGGCCCTCCAGCTGCACTGAATTTATTCTGGAGGCTGCACAGCTGGGTACATGAACTTGAACATGAGCCTTAGGAGGATGCTTAAAATAACAAGCTCGTGCTGTTCAGCCTGGAGAAGGGATGATTGAAAGGGGATGTAGGAAGTGCCGGCCAGGCTGGGAAGGGTTTCGAAGAGGAAGAAGGGGCAGAATGCTTTGTGTATAAGCTTCTTCCTTCCTTCTCATCTTCAAAGTGAGGGTGGAGGGCATGCAGCTGAGCTCTGTCGCTTTTTAACAGAAGCATGTTCTTCTGCAAAAAAGCAGAACTGGGTTGTTTCATCTTTATTTTTTAGAAAGATAAAAATATGTCAGCTAACGTATAATAATTGGGGAAGAATGCATGAGTAACAGTATCTGATAGAAAGGAGAGTGAGGGTCTGTGTATGTGGAAAAATCTGATTTTATAATCTCCTCAATGGTGGGCTATTCCTTTTTAAATATGAGCATGTAATTTTTGGAAATTAAAGAAGGTGTCACCCCCACTACCATGAGCTCAGAGAGATGAGCCCAGACCCTTCAGAAAGGAGGGAATTGTATTGAAAGCAGTGTGAATACTATGATTCTGTAAAGTAACTATAATCACAATATATGTGTAGGGAAATGCCTGGGAAAATATTCACACTCACAATATGGTGTGTCTCAGTGGTGGATTGTGCATATGTGTGCATTCTGGGATACATGCACATTATCTTGATGATAAAGCTGTCAAATGATGTTTTGGTAAGGAATTCTAAGGAGCAGGGGCTCCAGGGCACATGGGGCAGGACTGGGGCTGGAGGATTTGGCAAAGGCCCTCTTCCTGCAGGGCTCAGACTCCTGACACCCGCCCTGCTGCCCAGAGACTCACGCTCACCCACTGCTTCCCTAGGAATGTAAGAACCCCTGCTGCAATGCCTCCAACTGCACCCTGAGGGAAGGTGCTGAGTGTGCCCATGGCTCCTGTTGCCACCAGTGTAAGGTAAGTGGCCCTATTCTCTGGGGACCTCCTCACTCGACCGGTAATAGCTCTGCTGGGGGATGCGGCCAGGCTTCAGTTGCCATGCTGGGGAGTGATGGTATCATTGTTAAGGAACTGGGATTTGGACCAGGTAAGCTGGCTTCCAGGTGGCTCCTCTTTGCATCCACCCTGCTCCTGGTTGGTAGAGGTATGTGTGCACTGTGGCTTCCCCTCTATACACTGCCCCTGCTTGCCCTTGCAACTGGGGCCCCTGTCTTCCACAAGTAGCTTGGCATGAGAGTGGCCTGCAAAGGGGCCCCACTGCTCCCTCTTGGGAGGACCCTGTGGTCGGTGTGGAGTCACTTAGGAGCAAGGGCAGGCTTTACCCTCAGTCCTAAGTTTTCTTGCCTGGCTCAGGGGGAATTTGCCAGCCTTCTGGTGTGACCTGGTGTCCCCCAGGGAGGTTGTGCTGGATCACATCATTCCAGTCTTGGACCCAGGCCAAAGAATAAGCATGAAGTGTGACCATTTCATTCAGTCCCAGGATTTCCATCTGACACGCACAAAGTATTCCTGGTGTCTGAGGCCTTAACTTCAAGCCCTGGATGTGTGATTTTGGGGAACTTGTTTACTGAGTCTAGGTTCTTCATCAATATTAATAACTCTGATCATCCAGGGAGCTGTGAAGACTCAAGTCAAGCCAGGCATGATGGTGCATGCCTGTAATGCCAACAAGTCAGGAGTCTGAGGCAGGAGGATAACCAGTTCGGGGTTAGCCTCAACAACTTAGGAAAACCTTAAGCAACTTAGCGAAATCCTGTCTCAAAATAGAAAATAAAAAGGGCTGGGAATGTGGCTCAGTGGTTAAGCACCCCTGAATTCAATTCCCAGTATCAAAAAAGCAAAAACAAAAAGTCAAGTGGAAGCTCAGGTTTTACTGTCTTCCTGACATGTGCTGTTACTATCAAGTTATTTGATCTGCAATGTGGAGTAAATAGCAGTACCTAGCTCATGGATGGCAAAAGGATCAGATGAGATAAGTCTACGTAACATACTTAGCCCAGTGCCTGGCTCAGTTCTGGGAAGGTGTTATTGCTGGAATGCTTCATAAATTCAAAGGTGTTATGTGAATGTTGTGTGTGTGTGTGCGTGTGTGTGTGTGTGTGTGTGTGTGTGTTTGACTATTAATAGGCCTGGCTTCTCTGCCATGACTAACTGTGAGACTCTGGATAAATTGTTTTATCTCTTTAAACCTCAGGTTTCATCATTGTAAAATAGGAATAAAATATCTCACATAGGACTATCAGGAAAACAAAATGAACTAATGTATATGGCACTGGGCCCTTGAGTGGGAGCCGCATGAAGTTTGCTGTTGTCCCTGAATCACATAGTAAGCTGTAAAATTGTTGCATAAATGTTATTTCCTACCTATTTCTACTCAAGACGACTGCAAAGAGGAAGTGAGTTAGCACCTTGAGAACTCTGATGTCACTGCTCACGTTAGAAGGCTTGAGTTCAGGGGGTCATGTGAAAAGTGCTGTGACATGATGGTGGTGCACAGAACATTCTGTTCTACAGAGCAATGCTCACAGACTCTTGGGCAATCAAGAAAATGACTCCTTTTCCCCTTCTTGTTCCTGTTCAGCTCCTGGCTCCTGGTACCCTGTGCCGTGAGCAGGCACGACAGTGCGACCTCCCAGAGTACTGCACGGGCAAGTCCCCCCATTGCCCCACCAACTTCTACCAGATGGACGGCACCCCCTGCGAGGGCGGCCAGGCCTACTGCTACAACGGCATGTGCCTCACCTACCAGGAGCAGTGCCAGCAGCTCTGGGGTCCTGGTAAGGGCTCTCCTGGGGAGCACAGCCCTCCTCTCCACCAGAACTTCAGAGCCAGCCTTCCCTGCCAGTCACTCGGGGTGGCTTGGCATCTTGGCTTCAGAACACCTCTGGATACCACCTCTTTCATTGCCTGGACTCTGGGTGGATGTTCAGGGAGCAACGAGTGGACAACATTCTTCCCAGACCCTAGATACTTCTAGTTCTTAGAGGGGGCAAGAGGATGAGAGTAATCCAAAAGGAAAAATGAACAGATGATGGAGATAGAAAAGCAAATGAAAAAAGCCCCTAAGCTATGGAAAGTTTTATACCTCAGTCATATTAAAGGAAAACAAATTAGAACTATTACCAGATGGAATTGCTCATGTATCAGATTGTAAAGAAGGAGTTAGTATCATAGTAATGATGATAATGATAATACTCTAACGACAGTGATCATAACATAGTGTTCCGGAGGATGTGAAAGAAACAGGTACAATCCCTACAGATAGCAATTTGGAGATATCAACATTTTAAATGCACTTATTGGGCCCATCAATTCCACTACTGGGAAACAGCCTAGGGTCTGCCCTTGTACTTGCTTGTGTATGTGAAGATGAATTTTCAAAGATGTGTACAGCACTGTTGTTAGTCACAGCATTAACAACCTGATGTCCTTCAAGAGGAGCACATTAAATTAATTCTGATAGGTTCCTACAATGGAAAGCTGTACAGCTAAAGGAAAAGAAGGTGCTCTGCATGGTGAATAAAATCATCTTCCACAATAAATTAACTAAAAATGCCAGACACAGAACACTGCATGCAATAAGCTTCCATTCTTCATTAGATAGATTTTCTCTAGAAAATATATATAGAATTGTACCTAGGGGACACAGAAGACAGAGATAAAATGATCTCTGAAAATAAATGGTTAATAATTATTGTTTTTCCAGGGTACTGGATGGATGGAAAAATTCCAAAGCCATGCCGTATCTTTATGCTTTTGTGTATATATTATCATTTTTTTAAATCCTAAAATATGGCAAGATTTCTTCATTAGAGACAGTCCTAGCATACAAACCCCCACAGATATAAATCCTCAGTGGGGCATGAAAATGGATATCAGACATTTTCTATGGATTGGTCTTGATATGAAATGGGAACAAATAGCCTGATAAGAGCATAGGAAGAGGCTGAGATTTCCTTCCCCCAAAACATTCTTAACCTCATGATTTTGCCAAAGGCTAGCTTTGCCCTGGAGGCTTCCGGCAGGCTAGTGTATTGACAAATGTTGTTTCTTGCACACCCAGGAGCCCGGCCTGCCCCTGATCTGTGCTTTGAGAAGGTGAATGTGGCAGGAGACACCTTTGGAAACTGTGGGAAGGACATGAACGGTGAACACAAGAAGTGCAACATGAGGTAATGAGCAGCACAGACCCCCTGAGATAAGGAGTGACAGTAATGCCTTCTCTGTCGGCCTCGCTCCACCCAGCTCAGCAGAGCGCTGGCCCCAGAGCTGGACCTCTGCCTAAGTCAGTGGAGTCTCTATTCTTGGCCTGCTGTTTGACAATGTACCAGTCAGCCCCATGGGAGTCAGAGGGAGGGTTGGGTGGCAGAACTTGGTGGAAAGCTGATCAGGATTCCTCTTGAGCCCATCTTATAGTAGTAGGGAATTGGCTTTCTTAGATCATTTTTGCTGAGTGCAGTTATGCCCTTATTTGAATGGCTCATCATCATTTATTCATTCATTCATTCATTCATTCATTCATTCATTCATTCATTCATTCCAATTGACCATCCACCCACTCACCCATTTACCCACCCATCTACCCATCCACCCATGTACCCATCCATCCATCCATTCATCCACCCACCCACCTATCCATTCATACATCCATCCACCTGGATCCATCCACCTATCCATTCGTCCATCTACCCATCCACGTATCCAACCATTATCTATTGAAGGTTTACCCTGCACAAGATACTGTGCTGAGTGTGGGGAGCTTTAAATCAGCAATGCAGCCTAATGATGAGAATATGGAGAGAGACACCCAACCCAACTTAGTGGCCTACTAAAGTTATGGAGCAATTATCTAAACCAAAAGGGTGAGGAGTGGTGCTAGTGTAGAAGAGTGTTCTAGAACTGACAGTAGTTTGGTACACTTAAGGTATAATTTAGAGGTGCAAAGGAGAGGAGAAGTGAGCTTATATTGTTAAGTAGGAACTAGATTGTGAAAAATTCAGACTTTGGCCTGAAAGCAATGAGAAGGTAAAGGCAAGACTGGAGGCAGGGAAATCAGTTTCCTGCAGGACCAGGAAGAAAGGATGGTGCTGTGTGCTAGGGTGGATATGTAGGAGGGAGGATTGGCAGCGCTTGAAAACTGCTTGAACCCAAGAGCAGGGAAGAGTGGGGAGTCAGAAATGTCCGCAGGCTTCTGCCTGGAGCAGTAGGTGGCCTAAAGAGCATAAGGGAACAGATTGCTTAGGTCAGGCAGTTGTCCTTGAAGTTAGGCCTTTCCCAGGCATCTTCTCTGGCCTACATCTGCTCAGGGATAAAGAGCCTGCTGTCTTGCCTTGGTGGGTCTCCCCTGGTGGGTCCTTAAAGCACACTCCCTGCCTGAGTCTTTGCCCCACACCACCCAAGCCTGAGGTCTTGGCCAAGAAAGGCTGAAGTTCTGCGATACCCTGGCTCTTCCCCAGCCTGATTCCATCTCCTTTCCTCCCTTTCTCTGGGGTGCAGAGATGCCAAGTGTGGGAAGATCCAGTGTCAGAGCTCTGAGGCCCGGCCCCTGGAGTCCAACGCAGTACCCATCGACACGACCATCATCATGAATGGAAGGCAGATCCGATGTCGGGGCACCCACGTCTACAGGGGTCCTGAGGAAGAGGGTGACATGCTGGACCCAGGCCTGGTGATGACCGGGACCAAGTGTGGCTACAATCACGTGAGTCCTTCTCCCCAGTCTCACTCAGGACCCAGGCTGCAGAGAGGAGAGGTTGAGAAGGGTGAGCTCTGAAGGGAGAAGCCTCCCCAGCTCCTCAGTCTCAGTGGCATATAAAAGCTATACAGCCATAGCAACAAACTGTCACTTGCTGGCCTGGTATGGTGATAAGTCCTATATAGCAATAGCAATAGACTGTCTCTCGTAGTCTCAGGATTAAGTGAGAATGTCTCCCACACACTTAGGTGGGCCAGCTATTATCATTTTTGCCCTTATAGTTATCACGTGAATTAAAAACGGACAGAGTCAGGGAAGCCTGGGGAGGGGTGGGGGTGGAAATGTCAACTCTCTTTTTTTTTTTTTTGCGGTACTGGGGTTTGAACCCAGGGCCTTGTGCTTGCAAGGCAGGTACTCTACCAACTGAGCTATATCCCCAGCCCCAGAATGTCAACTCTCATAGAGTTAATTATGATGAGGAATTCATAAAAAACATTGAAACACAGGGCATAGTTCCTAGGCTGCTGTCAGAGTTGTTAAACATAATATTAAAACTAGTACCTATTAATACACAAATAATATAATATAATATGGACATATCAATGTACTGGTAATACAGAATAAGGGGCTGGGGTTGTGGCTCAGTGGTAGAGCACTCACCTAGCACATGTGAGGCACTGCGTTGGATCCTCAGCACCACATAAAAATAAATGAATAAAATAAAGCCTTTGTGTCCATCTACAACTAAAAAAAAAAGTAGTAATGTGGAATAATATAATTGTTAAATGTAGTTTTTTAACAGCACATTTTAATAATATGTGTGTTCTCCTCCGTGATCACAAAGGTAGTCACAGCATTTAGTTAACACCTGCTCTATCCTGGGCTTTTTAGGTCCTATTCATTTCCCACAGTACTAACCGAAAGTGGGCTGCTTTTTCGGGTTCTCGTATGTTCTAAGTGCAAAACCCACGTCCCGTCTCCTAATTCCGGATCAGTGTCCTCTGTGCTGCGCTGATGACCGTGCTTCCTCCTCCCTGCAGATCTGCTTCGAGGGGCAGTGCAGGAACACCTCCTTCTTTGAGACCGAAGGCTGCGGGAAGAAGTGCCATGGTCACGGGGTGCGTGCTCTGGGCTGGTTCTGTGGGGACAAGCCTTGAGGGAGGCTGGGGTTCTCTGGGAGCTGACCCCTCTGCCCTTCCCTCACCCCAGGTCTGCAACAACAACCAAAACTGCCACTGCTTCCGGGGCTGGGCACCGCCCTTCTGCAACAGTCCTGGTCAAGGGGGCAGCATTGACAGCGGGCCCATGCCCCCCGAGAGTGAGTCCCAGCCTGCTTGTGAGAGGGGTGGGCACCCTGGGGTTGGGCAGCATGTTGCAGTGTCTGCATTGAGTCTGATTCATACTCCCGATTTTGTAGATAAAGGAACCAAGATAAAGGGGTGGCAGGGGAGACTGAGGCCAGCCACTGTTTTGGGGATTGGGCTCAGTCACTCTCTGTCCTTTTGCTGAGGTGTTAATCCTGCTTAGTAAGTAGAATGAGAGATAAAGAGAGATTATTGGTCACTGAATAGTCACATCTTTTTTTGGTGGGGTGGGGTGGTGACTAGTCCTATTTTGGGTACTTAAAATAAACATTACTGGGGGGTACATGCTGGTGGTTTAGACTTCTTTGGATAAACAAAGGTTAAAGTGGGAAACCAGACACTCAGAACTCTTATAGATTTTTCAGTAGAAAATCTCAGGGACTCTACCCTGTGGTTTCCAAACTGTTTCCTTTAATAGTAGCAAGGTACTGTTTTCAAGAATAAATTCAAGGAAGAAACTCCAATATATAAAACTGATAAAAGTAGTATTTCATTGGCGTAAATATGCTTTGTGCATTTAAATTTCTAATATGTGAGAAGGTTGAGACAGTTTTGATAAAACCGAAGGTGAAATTCTGGATGAAGGACAGATGTTCTAGTCTTAAATCAGTCTGTCAGTGTTTTGTGCTGGTTGCTTGGTGTCCAGGAAAATCACCATTCAGGCTGGAAACTAGTGGCAGATGATAATAGGACTTGATCTGCTTGCTTCAGAAGAGAATCTCTTCAATTAAACCAAAGTGCCCCTGGTAGATTTATATTATAAGGTCTGCATGAAGCAAGTTGACCAGCTATTTAAGCTCATATTAGTGGTGTCCCAGTAGTACCTATTGTGTGGTTTTCGTCATAATTTATAAGCTAAAATAAGCAATGCAATGCAGATTAAATGCAAATTGTATCTGAAGAAGAATCAGGAATACATTGTTTTTCGATAGCTCATCCAGCTCCTCAATGTCTCACTTGGCCTCTTTCTGGAAGGTGCTGGTCCTGTGATAGCGGGAGTGTTTTCAGCCCTCTTCCTGCTGGCGGTCCTTATGCTAATGTACCATTGCTGCAAACAGAACAACAAGCTGGGCCAGCTCAAGCCCTCCACCCTCCCTTTCAAGCTGAGGCAGCAGTTCAGGTAGGGTGGGGTACCATCAGTGACTTGGGGTTCCCTTCTGGAGCACAAAGTTCTCTGTAAGCAGTATGTGTTGGAGGGGTGGTGGTGGTGGTGGGTCTGATTCAGGGAAGATGAATGTAGAGTTTGTGCCACCCTCTCTCTTGTGACATGCTCTGTGACCATGCCAGGCATTCCTAGACGCTCTCACTGTAAAGTCCCTCCTGAGCCAGGTCATTACGTCCGAATCCTCCGCAGAATGCTCACAACCAATTGAAGTTGGAAGATGAAATAAAATCATTTGCTATCCTTTATCTAATTGATTTGTCCCCCATTCTAAAGAGCAGGGAACTGAGGTGACAGAGAAGAAATGACTAGCTCAAGCCCAAGTCATTATAGGGGTGGCTAGACACATCCCAACAAAGACTTTTTTTTCCTAAGTGATGCCTTCCTTGGAACATGGTAATGTACATTCTGCGTTCCCTGTTAAATGACACTTGTCCTGGAGGGAATTTTTAATCCCAAGTCTTTCTGAACCGATGCCTGAGGGGAATTGGTTGATATTCTTCTGTCTCCTTAGGGAGGAAAGATCTTCAGAAGGTGAAGATAAGGTGCTTAGAAAGCTCTGTTTTGTAGAAGGCCAACTTTCTTTGCTTGGGAGTTCTCCATTGGCCATGCCAAATGTCCTTACCTAGGGAGACAGAATTCAAGAAGGCCAGTCCCGCTTCCTCCATTGTAGACTCAGGAAGATTTAGCAGTGAGCTGGTCATGCTTGGGTGAGAGGGACTAAGTCTCTGTCACTTGCTGAACATCCCCTCTTCTCCTCTATTCCTTGTTTCCAGTTGTCCCTTCAGGGTGTCTCAGAACAGTGGAACTGGTCATGCCAACCCAACTTTCAAGTTGCAGACACCCCAGGGCAAGCGAAAGGTAAGGGCTTGGAGCTGTTGAGTTCTGCTTCTTCTCCTTTATTCCTCAGGACCCTTTTGGATTTTCCTAAGGGCCTCTGTAGTCCCATGGGACTGGTAATAAAAGCCATCTTAAAGACTTGAAAGACATAGCAATTGGTTTCGATGTCCACTCATGGCTTTAAAGATTGTGTCTTACCTCTAGAATCCTAGGGGTTGTAACAGATCAGTACATCTATCTTTGGGCTCTGATCATCTCAATGAGATGCCCACACAGGGCACCCCTGAGTTTTTAAATGCGTTGAGGATTCTTTGTCTCAGGTGATCCTTGTCTTGTGCCTACAGGTGACCAACACCCCTGAAACCTTGAGAAAGCCCTCCCAGCCTCCTCCCCGGCCCCCTCCAGACTATATGCATGTTGGGTCCCCGCCTGCACCATTGATAGTACATCTGAACAGGGCTACCAGAAACTCCCCAGGGACTGGGTTTCAAGTAGAGAGAAAAGAATCAACCAGGAGGCCTCCCCCAAGCCGGCCTGTGCCCCCTGCACCAAACTGTATTCTCACCCAGGTAAGTGGATTCTTAGTAGCTCTGGTCTGGGGCCATTGCCCATAAAAGGCCACTGGAGATTTGCAATGTCGGATCTGGGAAGATGGACTTGGAATTGACTGCCCTTCCAGCAATCCAGTGAATCCAGGAGGCTCAGAGAGGGTTAGAACAGTGAGCACAGGGAAATATACTCCCTAGACAGCCCCTCAACCCAGGGCATTTCCTCCCTGCTTGGCCTATTTTATTATAAGCTACCTACCTTCCACCCAAAATTAACTTCTGTTAGTCTAGATAGCTGAAATGCTGCTCTGCCTGATTCACTGCTTCTGCCCTCTGTCTGACCAGCTCCCTTTGACCTTGGATGTACTCTTAGATGCCACTCCTCCCAATGGCTTCCCCTAACTCCTAAGACTGAGCTGGGTGCTTTTGTACTCTCTTCATAGTACCTGACCCCTCAATTGCTATCTCTTTCACCCCTAGTTGGAGAGTCTGTGTACCCCAGTGCCTTGCCCATGGGCCAGGAGATGAGAGTGTATTATACTACTAGGGCTGCTATAACAAAATACCACAGAATGGGTAGCTAGAATGATGGACATTTATTTTCTCAAAGTTCCAGACACTAGAAGTCCAAGAGGAAGATTCTGGCAAGAGGAAGATTCTGTCTTCTCTTGAGGCCTCTCTCCTTAACTTGCAGGCAGCCACCCTCCCACTGTGTCCACACGAGGCCTCTCCTCTGCATCCCTGGTATCTCTGTATCTTTATTTCCTCTTACAAGGACACCAGATTGGATGAGAGCCCACCCTAATGGCCTTGTTTTAATTTAATCACCTCTTTAAAGACCTCAGCTCCAAATATGGTCACATTCTGAGGTACTGGGGGTTAGGAATTCAACATTTGAATTTTTTTTTTTTTTTTTTTTTTTTTTTTTTAGGAAGTGTGCACAATTCAACACTCAGAGGAAACAGAAAGGAGGGAAGGAGAGAAAGCAACCCTATAGAGACAAGGGGGAAGGGGGAAAGGGAGGAGGTAGTCTGTTTAGAACATTGTTCCTACAAACCCACACTGGAGGCCTGTTCAAAGAGTGCAGGCTTGAGTCACCCTGTGTCACCCCAGGCACTGAGCACTAGGTCAGCGAGTGTCAGGAGTTCAGCTGGGTGGGTGCCCTGCTCTGGCCCCCTTGGTGCAGCCAGAACAAAGTGGCTCAGCAAGTGGCAGGTGTCCCAACACTCAGATCCCAAGCACGACCTCTCCTGGACGTGGGCCCAGATGGGGGTTTCTCCAAGGGAAGCAGCTGCTCTGAGGTGAAACTATGGGGATAAAATGTGGCCAGCCACCTCCCCCTTCAGAGCCATTCCAAGAAGTGAGTTATTTCTACCCTCCTTTCTCACCAGGTTGCTGTCTCACAGGGTTGAGGGACTTGCCCAGGATCACAGGGTCTGGGAGTGGAGGGGCCAGGACTTGAACCCAGCTCTCCCCCAGCTAGTGAGATCCCCCGCTTCCCACCCTAGGGGCACTTACCCTGTCTAGTCTCAGGCCAGACATGAGCTCCACCCTCCTAGCTGGGTGGTGTGGGCCCCCTGGAGAGGTGGGGCTGAACATTGACGACTCTTCTGTGCTTCCCACTCATGTGCTTCTGCCTGGTATGGGCCATAGTGAGCAAGCAGTTGCCACTCTGCTGGGGAAGAGGCTCTGGGATGCAAGTAGCTGTGACAGTGGTGAGCATTGTGAAGGAGGGCTACAGCATGCTCCAAAAAGCCTCCCTGGGGTGGCATGGTGGCTCACACCTATAATCCCAGTGGCTCTTGGAGCTGAGGCAGGAGGATCAGAAGATCAAAGCCAGCTTCAGCAACTTAGAAAGACCCAAAGCAACTCAATGAGACCCTGTCTCTAAATAAAATACAAAAAAGGGCTGCAGATGTGGCTCAGTGGTTAAGCACCCCGGGGTTCAACCCCTGTTCCAAAAAAAAAAAAAAAAAAAAAAAAAAGCCTCCCTGGGGAGGTAATAGTTGAGCTTGGGCATGAAGGAAGAGCAGGAAGTAGCTGGACTGTGAGGCAGGGGAGGAAAGGGCCTTCCTGGTCCAGAACCCACTAGTAGCAAGACTGAGATGGCAGATGACGCTTAGGTATGTATTGCACTTCAGTTAAAAAAAGAGTTTTAGAAAATGAAAGGGCCATTCTGATGGCAAATGTGCCTACTAGTCAGAAGGTTTGAACACTGTCCTCATAGAGATGGTGGTAGCTTGCACTGAGGCAGGAGTGGAAGAGTGGAGAGGATGAGAGATGGACAAAAGAAAAACGAAGCGGGTCTTGAGGATCCACTGCAGGTGGGGGTTAGCCTGGGATGACACCCCGTGTCTGCCTCGTGCAGCCTGACTGCTGTAAGGAAGGGAACCCTGAGTCTAGGGCTGCTTTTGTTTCAAGGAAATTGTGCTGTGAGGCCCTGGCAGAGCTGAGCTGGGTCCTATCAGATGTGACCTGGTGCAGACATTCTGATAAGGCTTCTTGCCCAGAGAGCAACCCCTAGTGGCTCATTTTGCATTTTCCCAACCTCAGCCAACATCTGAACCCACTGTCACTTTCCCTAGAAGGTCTCTCCTGGCCTCCAGCAGCTACTGCAGTTTGGGAAGGGAAGCCCTGGAGCAGGAGAACATGGTTTTTCCTGTTCTCTGAACTTACTTCTGCTCTCTGCTCTCTTACAGTTTCTTGCAGAACTCCTGGCCCTCTGCATTGTTCCTGGCCTCTCTGCATGCTTGCCTTTAGCCCATTTTTATGCCCATTAGTGACCTTCTCAAGGAGGGAAGCAAATCAAGGAACTGGCTTCTCTTAAACCCTACCAGTTTTGGGGTGATCCATTCTTTGCCCCTTTAAATTTTTTTTCCAGCTGCATAAGAAATATATATCTATTTCAAGAAACTTAACTAGTTCAGAAATACATATTTCTTTCAAGAAATTTAGTGCACTTTTTCATGTGATTTGTGTTGAGTATACCAGGCATTGTCTAGAAGCCTGAGATATATCAGTGAATCCAATGGACAAGAACCCCTGGCCCTGATTCCATTCTAGCAGGGGGTGGAGAGACAGAAAATAGAAACCTACTTAATAAAAAAATTGTATATATGTTGGAAAGGGTAAGTGGCATGAAAAGAAAGAAGTAGATTAGGATATGTTTTAACTTTAAATAAGGTAATCAGGGAAAAAAGTCTTGTTGAGAAGTTGGCAATGGGTAAAGGTGATAGTAACACATAAAAGAAAGAATCCCCATTCATTCTGCTACCTATAAACAGCCCAAGTGAAAAAAATCTTGTTTCTTCTTTTTAAAATTTTAGTTTTGATTTTCCTAGCAGTATTCATCTGTTTTCGGTAAAACAATTGTATGTCCCCCTTGACCCCTGCCCCCATCGGTACCCCGGATCCACTGCAGCTTGTACTTGAGCTTCTTTCACTTAACAGTGATTCTTAAATAATCTCTCCACATCAGCCCATATCAACCTTTAAAATTTTTTTTTGTACCAGGGATTGAACCCAGGGGTGCTCAGCCAGTGAGCGCAGTCCTTTTTATTTTTTATTTAGAGACAAGGTCTCACTTGTTTGTTTAGGGCCTCACTAAGTTCCTGAGGCTGGCCTTGAACTTGTGATCCTCCTGCCTCAGCTTCCAGAGGCACTGGGATTACAGGCGTGGGCCTCTGTGTCCAGCTCGTTACAATTTCTTTTTTATGCCCTGTGCCCACATGGTTCTCTAACATGGATACTAGGAAATGGAATCATCAGATCACAGAATGATCATTTCTAATTTTGATAGCTACTGCCAGCTTGCTCTCCAAAAGGCTTTTTCCTGGGCATATAAATGCATTATGTACACACATACGTGTGATCATTTTTATAATGGGACCATGCAGTATATGCCTTTTTTAAATCTGAGTTTGATCTGTAAGATACCAGGGACACTTTCTTCCTAATGGCTCCCTCTGCCTTTCAAGTGAGGCTTACTTCTTTCTCTTCAGGATTTCTCCAGGCCTCGGCCTCCCCAGAAGGCGCTCCCTGCGAACCCTGTGCCAGGCCGCAGGGCCCTCCCCAGGCCAGGCGGTGCCTCAGAGCTTAGGCCCACTGCTGCTGGCCCTCAGCAGTCCCGGCCTCTGCCAGTACCTGCCTCGAAGGTGAGTCCACACAAGTTCCAGAGGCCACTGGGGGACAAGTGTGTGGTCAAGAAAACAAACCAGTGCATCCTTCTTGTCTGGATAAAGCTTCCACAACAAAAGCTTGGCATTTCTTGGTGCCTGCTTGACTGTTCCTGAAGTTAGTGATGGGGGTTTGGGGTTCATGTGAAAGGGAGTGGTTAGGAGCTGAGTTATGGTGGCTTCTACCTGTGTCTGCACCAGACCTGCTGAGTGGCCCTGAACAAGTCCCTTTCCCAAACCTCCCTTTGCTCGTCTCTGAAAGGGCAGTAATAAGCTGCAGCAGCCAGCCCCCAGAGGAGACTGTGAAGATCAGGCACCCAGTGGGTAAAAACCACCTGGTCTGTGGTAGGCCGGGTGCTGCAGCCTCTCTCCTTACCTCTTCTCTGAGGCTGATGTTCCCAGCTTGCCAGTCCTGGGAGTGTGAAAGGGACGGGGTGAGGAAGTGGGCCCCTCCACTTGCCAGGGGAGCCCCAGCACACCTCCTGCACAGGCTGATGGTCTGGGACTTCTACCAGAGGCCTTTCTTCTTAGCAGATGATGTATCTGCCCTTCCCATCTGTTAAAAGCAAGAGCACAGCTCCCCATGGGTCCCCCTGGATGGCATCAAGCTGATTTCTTTCTCCCTGCCTTTTCGTTCTTTCCACAGTTTCCTGAATACCGATCCCAGAGAGCATTTGGGATGACCAGCTCCAAAATCTAGACCCACCTAAAGGGTTCTTGCTTTCCTGGGGACTCTGGACACCACAGGATCCAGGACCACAGGACCTGGAAGAAGCATGTCTAGCTGCCTCTGAGCAGCTCCTGGCCTCCTCCTGGAACCACCACATCTCTGAAATTCTCCTTCTTGACTTACGCCTCCTCGGCTTCCTTGGAGGCCCAGAGGACTTCTATCCAATGGCTTCTAAATGTTGTTTTGTGCAATATACAACCCTGGGTAGGGAGGGGAGAGCATGGCAGAGGGCGATGGCAGCTTTGCCTTCCATTCTCCCAGTTCAGCGGTGCCCATGGAGAAGGGCAAGGCCATCTGAGCTGGTGAGCCAGCTGGGAAAGTCCTGCTCAGCCCCTCTGGCCAGGGCTCAGCTTGAAGTTATTCATCCAGGCCGATGAAGAGGGTACGTGAGAGCTTCTCATTGCTTCTGTTTCCCTTGGTGATCCTAGGCTGGACAGAGGCTGGGCCCTTTCCCATCCCTTTTAGCGTCTAGGGATTGAGGAAGGGTTCAACCAGCCATTGCTGTGGCCCTGCCCAGGGCTCGGTCAAAATGACAGGTCCTGGCTATATGGCTGCATGTGACAAGCCAAGTCCCCTATCTCCCATGCCTGAGTCCCCTATTCACACGGGTCATGCTGACTCAGACAGGTACTATTTGTAGGCAATGTAGACAGCAGGGGGAGCACCAGACCTGGGCCTCCTCTGAGCCGTGATGCCAAAGGTTGCCACTGGACTCTTGGTGATTCTTGGTTGCCCTTATGTTCTGTTCCACACTCCACACTTCGACCTTCTCCACCCCCCTCAGACGCACTCTATCACATGGTGCTTTGGTAAGTGGAGCCCCAGAAGTCCTGACTTTCTAGCAACCAGGTGCTTGTGACTTATGAGTCAGGGTCTTGCCTCATGGGGTGGCCACTGGATTTCCTGCACTGGATCTCAAGAGTGTTGACCCAAGTGGACTTGGGGCATGGCTATGAGGGTCTAGCTTCATTTTTCCTTGTGCTTGTATCCTCAAGAGGGTGGGGGTCTTCCTCTGTCCTCCCTCACCGACATCTATATCTAGGTGAGGTCCCCCAGGGGTGGCAGCAGTAGTAGTGAAGGGAGGGGCATCAGAGATCCTTGGACAAGGCAGCTGTCAATCACTGCAGTGAAACAACCTGAGCAGGGGCAGCCTCCCCTTCCTCTAACCAGGCTTTTGGTGTCTGCTTCCTGTGTTCTCTCCTCTGGTCACTGCCCTGACCTCAACCTCACAGAAAGAACTCTGAGCAGATGGGGGGCTGGACTCCAAGAACCTCATCTTGTCTGGAGCCCAGGAGAAGGGCTGTGGGGTGATCTGCTAATAAGACAATTTTTACAGCGTAGTTGGGGGTGGTCTCTGAGAGGTTGTCTCCCACCCCCAGAAAGGTGCTGGGCAGCTCTCCAGAGGGGAGCTGGCCTACTGTGCACTCCTTAGAGGGTTTTCCATGGACCTCCCACCTTCTTGCTCTTGAAAACTGCAATGCAAGGAGGGGGTTGAGCTTTGGATTCCCCACCCACCATCCAAAGGCCTCCTTTTATAGTTCTCTGCAGGTAGTAGGTGCTGAGCTGATGTTCTTGGGGTTGTAGACAGGTAGGTGGTGTGGAGTGCACACCTGGGGACAAACATGGGGTGGGTTTAGAAAGATCTCAGGAAAATGCATTTCTCTTCCCTCAGGGTGGCTACAGTATTTGGGCCCTCCTTCCCCCATGTCCATTCTCCACCTTCTTATCTCCAGATTCAGGCAGGACACAGCCCTCCATTTAAGCATGCTACACCCAATGCCCTGTGCCTCCAGACTGGGTTCCAGAAAAGGTGATCCCCCCTCCCTCACAGATGAACAATCAAACCCGTGTGACCTGGATGCTCCCGTGACGGTGCAGCCCATCTCCCTTGAATCGGGAGTGACCATGCACGATCATGGTGGTGGCATGAGCCTTTGGAACCCCAAATCCACTGTCCTTGGAACCATAGCAGAAAGAGCCCCCAGTTTTGTTCCCTTCCTTTTTGTTTTCTTTTGGGGTTTTTAAATACCATCTCCATCCCATGAAATTATACTGTGAACTGGAAGATGGTGGAATTGTTTTAATTTGATAGAAACTTTTGGCAGCCAGTTCTGTTTACCATTTCGCTCCTGGCTCTGTTCAGGAGCTGGGAGTCTCTGGAGTTCAGAGAGGCTGCCAGGGAGAAGAGGGCCTTTTAGCATCCCTCGGTCACTCCCCTGCCCAAAGCACTGTTGGATTTAGGGAAGTACAAATCCATCTGGATTTAGGGAAGGAGGGCTTTATTCCAGAGGATTATTACAAGAGATAAGACTGTTGCCATAGGGAGAGGTGGTACCATTGCCACAGGGAGAATGCTCAGACCAAGAGACCCCAAATCCACAATTCCATGGCCCACGCAGAGAAGGCCTTTTCTTTTATTAGAAGGAGCAGACATGGCTAGAAAGAACCATGTTCAAGGGAGTCTCTGTCCCCATCTTTTTGGGGAAGGACTGTTATAGAGAGCCTGTGTTCTGGCTCTGGCTGAGGGTAGGTGGAGGTCCAGGGTCTGGTGGGGAGGAGGGAGGTTTCACTCCAGTTTGGTTGATCAATCAACATGCTGTTGGTTCAGACAGAGAAGGATGTTAATCTTAGAAGTTAAAATAGACTCCTGCCAGTTTTATGACCCTGGGATGTTTTTCTTGGGAGCCTTGGAGCCATCTCTGAATGTAAACCTCAGGAAGACAGCCCCCTGACTCCTTGTCTCTGTGGGAGTATACTGAAGTGGCACTACCTGCTTGCCGTAGGTTCCTTTCCTCCATGTTGACTCTACCTATAGAGTCAAGCCCTTTCCTGCCCCAACTCTAAGATTCTTGCAGATCTCAAAAGTCTGAGTGTTCTCTGCATTGCAGTTTCCCCCTCCCCTATTTCAATAACTCCTCGTCACCCTTCAGTAATCCTTTCCAATAAAGCCTCTCCTTAGGTCTGACCTAATTTCTTCTTAGTTGACAGAGAATATGGAAGACTTGCATTTTATAAAAATTGGGGACCAGTTCTAAAGCCAGTACTTGTGTTAAATGTGTGTATAACAGCTCTGCTGGGCACCCACGCAAGCCAGGGGAATGCCAACTGGAAAGGGGCCCCCATCCTTAGGGAAGCCTGCTAAGGAGAAGTTCTGCAGAATCCAAGCCCAACTCCCCCTAAGCCACCCTCTGAACATCCTCTCGCACCACCCACTGTGTGTACGTATGCGTAAGGGATCCAGGGCAATGTGAATTTTCTTTTTATTTGGGAGATGCTGAAAACATCCTCTTCTCTCTTATCCACCTATTAATTGTTTACAATATTTGTACATCTATGCAAAATACTTGAATGGGCCATCGTGCCTTTTTTTTTTCCTTGTTTGTATTTAATTAAAACAAACTGTCATTTGGAATGTTATCTGGTTTGGCAACTCTTTTGTGTGTTTGTTTTAATGTCTCACTGCTTGGACCAGATAGGATCCATGACATGAGCTCTCCACAGAAAGAGTTCCCACAAAGACCATCAGTCCAGCTTACAAGGCCATTATGGTTGACCTTGAGCCACAGCAAGGCCAGGGTTTCCCATGGCCAGGAGAGGGGACCGTTTTTCTTTGCACTCAGATAGAAGCTGGTCTAGTTTAACTGGCTCTTGGTTCGTTAAAGGCCTGAAGGACCTTGGATTCTCTTACATTTCTTCTTCCCCTACACTATGCCTTTAGAAGATGGCTGAGACCCTCATCTCATTGCTAGGGATGATACTTTAGAGAGACACTTGTCCAAGGTCTCCTGGTTGGGTAGACAGGTGCAACCAGGGCCAGGTTGCATGTGCTAATTCCAGAGCCCTGCATGATAATCCAGCTCACAATCAGTGCTTCCCATTTCACAAAGGGATCTGCCCTCCCACTCTCATTTGATCCCTACCTCAATCTTGAGGTTCTCTAACCTGGATTAATGATGGCAGTGAGCAGAGGCAGTGTTCACTGAGGACTTAACACATGCAAGACACTGCACAATACATTTCTTACCTCATTTAACCTTCACCTCTCTCAGAAATCCTGAGAGAGGGTCCTTGATATCCGATGATACTTCTCTAAGCTCTCATGATTGTGAGGTCACCTAATGATGCTAAAGGCATCTAAACACAAATGCTCTCATGACTAACATTCAGGCTCATGAAGTTAGTCCCCACCCAAACACTTCTGCCTGTTTTACAGGACACTGTCCACTCTTTTGGCCAGTCCTCTGGCTTTATAGTCATCTGTTGGTTAACAAAATAATACTTGGATGGACCCACCTGGGTTCAAAGCCTGGCTCTGCCACTTACAAGATGTGTGAGCCAAGATAAATGTCAGGATTCTGAGTCTCCTTTTGTATACAAATAGGAAGAATGTGGCCATAGTATGGATCTCAAATGTCCCCCAAAGCCTTCTCTGTTGGAGGTCTATTTCCCAGGGAGACACTGTTGGGCCGTGGTAAAGCTTTTATGAAATGAGGCCCACTGGGTAGGCCATCAAGGGTGTCCCAAAGGGAAATGGGACTCCAGCCTCTTCCTTGTTCTCTCTCTGGCTTCCCAGCCACACGTGGCCTGCTTTATGCACTCTTGCCATTATTGTGCTGCCTCGCACAGGCCCAAAGCCACAGGCCCAGCCAGTCATGGACTGGAACCTCCAAACTGCTGAGCCTTCTAAGTTTCTCCTTACAAGTTGATTGTCTCAGATACTTGTTGGAATGACAGCCGACTAACACAGATACCTGCCTGAAAATCACTTTGTGTGAAAGCACCCAACAGTGTCTACCATGGGCTATGTGCTCAGAAGGTGCTCACTGTGTCACTTTTAGAGTCCTTCTGCTTACCAAGCTAGTATTCTAACAGGATGTGCCATTAGGATTGGAAACTGGTCCCCAGTCAAATTCAGTTGATTTTTAAGGAAAAAATTCCAACTATATGCTAGGTCCAAAGGATAAACAGCTAGTCTTATATTAGATGGGGAGACATCACAAATCTCAAGAAAATAAAGTAGTATCAGACTATGCACGAGGGTATAAGGTTAGTCTTTTGGGGGAGACACCCTACCTGGTGGTTAAGATGGTGTTAAGGTGGTTCAAATCTCTTTGCCTGTGTGACCTTGGGCAATTATCTTCTCTAAGTTCCTTTCCTCATATATACATTGGGGATAAAAAATATATCTACTCTGGGGGTTTGTGAGGAGTTAAAGAGAATTCACATGGAATGCCTACTTTGCCTAGTGCCTGCTAAGGTCCAGGCATGAAGTACGAAAGCGTTGTTTTCAATGGACTCTGCCAAAAACGACCTTTCCTGCATCCATGGCAGACTCTGGAGGGCTTTTCTTGGTAGCCATGTTCTTTTAGAGATGGGGACTGGCCTCCCAGCACTAAAGGAACTAGTTGAACTCCTCTACAATCAAGGAAGGTCAAGATGTATCAAGTAAACACATTTTGAAGCCTTTATTCTTGACTTTGTCATCCCCACTCCCAGGGCCCTCAGCTCACTCCTATTTTCAAGATCCAATGTGTTGCATTGATTTTGGTTACAGACAGAAATCCACATTCATTAAAATCTGGAGGTGGAAGGCTGCAGATGCAGGGAGCCAGTCTGTCAGTCCACTGAGCCTTTGGATCCCCAAGGCCAAAAAGAGTTTGGACTGGCCTTGGCTTCACATAAGGCATAAGATGTAAACACAGCACACAGTAAGGGATTCATAAGGGAGGCTCTGCACCCACCTGGGGGCTGAGGTTCAGATCTTCCCTCCTTCTAGCAAACTGGCTCCTAACTTCCCTTTCTAATGGTTCTTACGTTAATCCCCATATTCTTGAAGCTAGAAGAGGAGACAGTGAGGAATATCTCCAGCTTCTCTTATTCAGTCAATGCCTCTGGCTCAATGTAAAGGGACCGAGGCAGCCCCCTTAGCAGGTGGTGCTGGAGCAGCCACAGCAGGCTGCTTTTGGGGGTGGGCAGCTAACTCATCAGTGGAACCAGGGACTCAGCCAGAATGCACACCAGGCCAAGCCTGCACTCCGACTCCGTCACTGAGATTCAAAGCTGATCCCACTGGCCAAGCCTCTAAGGCTGCAGCCCAGAAATTACCCAGAGCCCTTTTTACCTGGTTGGGCACATGAGTAACCCCCCAAATTAGCCTTGGTTTCCAGGGAGCGTTCAAGAGCCTTCTGCCAACCCTCAACTTTTCTCCTCATGCTTCTTCCCACCTGTCCAAATCATATTTTGGTTGACTCCTTGAAAAAAAAAAAAAAGGTATTCTGCTGAATTCCACTCAATTCCAGCCAGATCACTTGTAAGAGCAGACAGCTGTCTCTGTTCAGAGTAGAGCCAAACAGGATATCAGACTTGGTCAGCAGAGCTTGGCTGTGCAGAATCTTTGGTTGTTGTTTTGAGTTCTAAAACTATTGCCTGTCTGTCTCAGTGACTGACTCCTTGAGACAGTCATAGAGAAGGGAAGGGTGGCAGTGAAGGGGACTAAATGGACACCAACATGCTGACCACCAGGCTGGAGTACTTGGAGAATGGGCTAGTTGAAATTTTTTGCTGAGACATCAGGTGGCTGTCACAGTAAGGTCAGCTGAGGTCCTGCTTCTGCCTCCAAGAGGAAATGGGAAAAGCAACACTGGTTGTCAGCCTCTGGATGGGAGCCTGACAAATTGGTCTTGGGGCCTCCAGGAGCCAGCTCTGTTTCATTCTTGGGCTAAGCAATGGCGATTCAGTCTCAGAAGGGGAATTGGTGCAAAGGATTTCCTGATGACTAATATCTCAGGAAAGTTCTTAGACTTTGCTACATTCAATGGGTCAAATTCTGTCTTCTTCCCAACACAGAGATGGCACCAAGGGAACCAGTGGGAAGGGAGGCCCAAGGGACCTGCTGGCTCCAACGTAAACTAGGATATTTGGTCACTGAGGCTGTTTCCAGGATTTATGCCACCACCCCTCCTTGGGTGGCAATTTTTCTCCTAGAAACAGTGATGAGGTATAAATTAACATCTCAAGAAAAAATAGTCCATTAGCAACAGTTGTGCTGAAAGAAACCATGTTTTGAAATCAAGAGGTCAGGTTGTACCGTTGGGCTCATCCTCTCACTCACGTATTCTGAGCTTTAGGAATGGATTAGAAATACTTTGGGCTTCTCCGCTGGTGATGGAGTGCTGGAAAGCTCTATATTGTCCACAAGGACATTCTTATCTTCCAGTCTAATAACAGTGGGCTCTGGGGTGGGAGATGGCGTTGGGTTTCTGTGTGTGTGGGGCAAGTTGGCCCAGCTGACTTCCAAGTCTTTGAAAGCATGGAGCATGAACACGCCCAAGATGATGGTGGCAAAGCCAGAGAGGGTGCCCACAATGTCCACGGCAGACATGTTATACCATTCTTTGAAGAGGATGACGGAGGAGGTAACAACCACCGTGGTGAAGAACACATAGTAGATGGGGAACACGAGGGAGGTGTTGAAAATGTCCAGCGCCCTGTTGAGGAAGTTGACCTGAGTGCTGAGGGAGAGTGCCAGGATGAGGGACAGGATGTAGGGGAGAGGGTGCCGCACCACTGGCAACCCCTGGAAGAAGTTCTTAATGGTGATGCCCAGACCCTTGACTGCAGTCACTGAGAAGGCCCCAACCACCGAGCAGATGGTGATGTAGATGAGGATGTTCCTTTGCCCATAACGTGGGGCGATGATGAAGATGAGGATGAGGCAGGACACCAGCAGAAGCACAGCAAACACAATGAATCCTGCAGGAAGGAGGAATTAGGTCACCCCAGCTGTGAAGGATGCATGCAGCATCTAGGGCCCCAGGGGAGGTGGCTCTTGAGTTGGACAAACATGAGCTCCAGTCCCAGTTTCAAACCTTTCAACAACTTGGGTTAGTTATTAAACCCTGAAGACCCCAGTTTCCTCATTTGTAGAAGCAGACCAACAATAGGATCTTCCATGCAGGGTTTTGCGAGATTCAGTGTGACTATGCTGAATATAAAGAATTTAGGACAGTGTCTGGTAAATAAATAGTAAGTGGTATCCACACACATCAGTCTAGGAAACCCACAAGCTCTCCTTGCTAACAGGCACCCGCCACCTGCCTCCTTTAGCTTGCCTTCTCCACAGGGGTGGACCTGAGATGGTCAGGTGTCAATGAGACCTTCCTCAGGGCTCAGCTCTTGGTGTTTGCTGATCCCCCGTGCTGGAAGCCTACCTGTGTCTTTCAACTTGGAAGCCATCTCCACCACGGTATTGATCTTCTCCTCCTCAGGGGCATGTATCACCATCACTGTGCTGCCGGCCACGCAGATCACACAGCCCAGCTTCCCCAGCAGATTCAGACGCTCTCCCAGGAAATAGGAGGAGAGGATGGCACTGCACGTGGAAGTGGGAGAGAGGGGTTAGGACAGCCCGAGGAGACAGTGGGGCTGAGTAAGCGCTCATGCAGCAGATCAGAGCTCACCATTCTCTGATGTGGGAGCTTTGCTAGACCTCCCCAAAATGTTCAAAACAGAAACTCATTTCCGGTAGGGCTATAATGCATGTTGGAGGAAAAGAAGGGAAAGTGGATTTCTTTATTTTTTAGACAGAAATCGTTTGCAAACTGAAGGGTTGGAAAAGCTTTTGTATTTCTACCCAGTGGACATATCCCTTGTAGTATTGCTGTGTGTAGGTCCATCCTAGTTATCTATCACAAACAGATGTTCTGGAAATTTCTACTCCTTGTTTCATTTCTGTTCCTTGGGTAACACAGAACAAATCACTTGTATGTGTCAATATGAACAACCACAATGACAGTTCTAGACACTGTGTCTTGATCATATTTTCCCTACTATACTATTCCAGGAACTTTCCATTTATTATCTCACTAACATCTCATGAGTCTTTGTGAAGTAAAATATATTATAGACGAGGAAAAAAATGAGCCTCATATAAATAAAATTGGTAAGTCAGTGGAGGCAGGATTTGATCTAAAGTTCTGTCTCCATTACCTCTACACCTCAGTGAAGAGGATCCTTGAGAATTCCCTGAGTCTTCACTGTCCTGGATAAAATACTTCCATTTCCTAGCTCTTCCTTGGTGACATGATTTCTCTTCTCCTCTCATATCCTCTAGTTGAGACAGCAGAGGTCAAGGAAAAGGGAAATGAGTCAAGCTGGGTCTGATCATTGGAGCATGCTTTTTTTTTTTTTAATGGAGGTGGCATTAGTGTGGGATCAAATCTGTTGGCTGTCCTGGGATCCTGTTAGCCTCAAAAAGTTTTGGTTCAAAGCGTCAGGAGAGAAAGCACTGATGTCTAAGTTCCCTTGTCTGTCTCCTATCTCTCCTCTAAAAATGCCCCAAACATTTTACCTACAATGTTTTGTTCAAAAGAGCTTGGTGGCATTTGCACAGGCAACGGTCATATAATGCAGGATTTCATGCCTTTTCCAACTCCTGGAGGTGGGGATCTGTAAACTTATCAGATACGCAGTAGGGAGGTACTACTGCTTCATCAGCTAAAATCAGCTGGACCAGTCCTGCAGTCTGAGTCATGGTCCTATGTGTTTTCTGACCGTGTAAATGTTGCAAAATTGTCATCAAGATGACAAAACAAAACACAGGAAACTATGGGGACTGGGTGTGGTAGGCTGGGATTTACCAGGTTTCCAAGGTTAGCCCCCAAATCAAAGTCTCCTTCAAATGAGGTTTTGGTACCCACACAGAGGAACTGGCTCTGGGTTTTGCTCAGGAGGAGAGGGGGTAGTGAGAAACACACCATTTAGTATCAGCTATTTTATTTTAGTTATTAGCTAATTTTTGTAGGATTGGGGATCAATCCTAGGGCCCCAGGCATGCTAGGCAAGTGCTCTGTTACTGAGCCGCATCCCCAGATCTAGCTTCAGTTATTTCAGATGCCATCAACCATTTGTTGAGTGTTTATTGAGAGGCAACATGGAATAGCACCTAAGCACCCAGACTCTTGTATAAGACAGGCTGGGTTGGAAGCCTGGCTGACCACTTGGAACCTGGTTACCTTGCCCAAGTTGCTTCACCTCTGTTGGCCTCAGGTGGGGATGCTGTGAGAATTAAATGAGTTAGCATAAGGAACACACATAGAATATTTAGCACATAGTAGGTCCTCAGTATCAGATAGTTGTGCTTTTTCTTTGGGGCTAGCTCTGTGCTAAACGTTTCCTGTGGAGCATCATGGGTAGACCCCAGAACAGTGCCTCCAGTAAACGATACTACCAGCATCGTTTTGCAGATGGGAAACAGGCTGAGAGGGATGAAGTGATTTGCCCATGATAACAGAACTACTAAGTGTTCAAGTGAGGGTTAGAACTCAGATGGTGTTCATACTTTTAATTTGCGTGTGTCCATGGGCACCAGATATTCACATGAGACTTTCAGCCTACTAACAGTGGGAGTCCCTATAACTGGTTTGGGCTTGGCCTGCCCTTTTATTACCCATCAAGTTGAGGAGATGCCGAGGCCAGTGGCAGCAAACAATTCAAGAGTTTGGAGCTCTGAGTAGCACACTGCCTTTTTCTAGAGGCTGGCACCAACCCAGGTCCCTGAATGAAACTGATCCCACTTGGTAATTCTAGGCCTCAAGAAACTAAAAGCATTAAAGAGCTGGAGATGGTTAGAGAGGTGACAATAACCTTATGAGGACACTCAGCGCTCCCAGCGGCGTGACAACAGTTGCAGGTGCAAATGCATAGGCCCCGAAGTTGGCAACTTCTCCAGCAGCCACTAGGAAATTAAGGGAAAAGACACAGGGTGACTTCAAGGAATCATCTCCATTCCAGATGAACCTGGGTGGAGACTGCTTCTTTCAGTGTCCAATCATCTCTAGAATCCCAGACCAGCATTCCTTAAAATCCTGATCCTATGTTCTCTCCCTGACTGCCCTGAACAAATCCTTTCATTTTAAAGAAGGCGAGGCTGAGGCAGTACTTGTAAATAGAAGCCGCCTTCTCCTCTTCTTCTTCCTCCCCCTCCTCCTCCTCCTCCTCCTCCTCCTCCTCCTCCTCCTCCTCCTCCTCCTCCTCCCTTCCTCTTCCTATTCCTCCTTCTTTTCCTCCTCCTTGTCTCTTGGTTTCTAGTCCATGCGTATTTAAATCTGTCTCAGGGACTGCCCATGTTTTGGTCTATATCTTTAAGGTAAGTTCTAGCCTGCAATAATTATTAAACAAAGCAACGGTTACATTTATTGATTCTCTGGGTACCAGTGGTTCATAGAGCCCTCTTTCCTAGGAGAACTGTGGACAGTCTAAACCAACAGGCAGGTTTTTAGAAAAGCTTGAAATCCCAAAGAGCTTAAATTCTTCCCATCTAAGTTCCCAAATGGCAAATGCCAGTGTTTTTTCCATCTCTTTGCTAGCAGATAGCAGCCTGGGTCTCCCCTTTGAAAGCAGATGGTCATTGCACTAGCTCTGGCTAAGGCAAAGATCAAACTGACTTAGGTCATTACAAATCAAAGATGTTAGTAGAAACTCAAAAGAATTAGGGTTTGATAGCCAGAAAGAAAAGTGGAGGAAATGTGTCAGTATGCACAGAGAAATGTCACACACAGTCATGGTGTAAGTGGGCCAACAGATGAATTGTCCAGAGATGGGGCAGTCGCCTTGGGAACTCAGCTTTTATCATGAAGAAGTCTAAGAGTCCCTGTCAAGAGGCAGTGAGCCTATCACCTTGTATTTCAAGAAAAGTTCAGGAAATAAACCTTTATCCTTAACAGCTCTGTACAAACCTCTCTGGGGGTTGATGCTTCAAGGATGAAGACTGATGTTGAGTTGAGAAAACTATGTGAGATGAGAGTAAGATATCAAGGTTTTAGGCTGGGGTTTTAGCTCAGTGGTAGAGCTCTTGCCTAGCATGTATCAAGGCACTGGGTTCGATTCTCAGCACCACATATAAATAAGTAAAATAAAGGTCCATTGACAACTTAAAAAAAATACTTAACAACAAAAAAAAGATATCAAGATTTTTATCATTTCCCTCTAGGAATCTGGCCTTAGATTCATTACTTTCTATAACAGAAAGAGGAATGCCCCATTCACCCCTCCCTCCATCTCTATCCCTGGTATATTGATACCTGTATTAAGTAGCAAAAGAACCCACTTACTGGTGAGAAATCCAGCCCACCACATCGGGTCCTTCAGGTAGCCATAGCCTCCATCCACTGTAGAAGGAAACAGACACCAAGTTAAACTTGGCCACACCTTCTCAGGCTCTTTACCTAATGCTGCCTTTGCTCTGTGTCCTCCAGGGTTTGGTTCTAGGACCTCTCTTGGGTGGGTTCATCCAATCCCAAAGTTTTAAATACCATCTATATATGGTGCCCACTTCATATCTGTGGCCTGGACCTTTCTTCCTGGCCCAGATGCATGTCCCACTGTCTCCCTGACATCTCACAGGCATCTCAATCTCTGTCCTAAATGGTTGATTTTAAATGCTCCCCATCCACCTGCCAGATGAAACCTATGAAATGGCACCTCCATGCACTTGGTTGCTTAAGCCAGAAACCAGGGAATTGGTCCTGAGCCTTCTCTCTCCCCACTTTTCTGCATCTAGTCCATCCTTCTGACTCTGTCTCACACGTGTCCACTCCACTCCCTCGACCCTACTCAAGGGCACCACCACCACCTCTGGTCCAGGTTGGGGCAATGGCAAGTGATAACTCTGATTCTACATTTGTCCTTTTAATAATCTATTCCTTTCATAGCAGCCAGTGGTCTTTTAAAAAATGTAAATCGCTGTTTACAGCTGGCCAATAGCTTCCAACAACTTTTAGGATAAAGACCAGAATCCTTAAAAGACCATGCATAGTCTTGGCCCTGCTCACCTCACCAAACATGCCTTCTGCCACTCTTCTCCTTTCTGTTAGTTTTTCAAAAACCTTTAGCTCTTTCCTGCCTCAAGATCTTTGCATACACTTCCCCCTGTATCCAGAATGCACTTCCTGCCAGTGTTTGCTCAGATCCACACTCATCCTGCAGATCTCTGAAAGTGGATATCCCAGATCCCCTTATAAATTCCCCATAGGATTCTCTTTCATAACACCAGCTCTTCTCCCTCATAGCAACATATCATGTATAAATTCATTGATCTGTGTATTCTTTGTGTATTTCTACCCCCTAAAATGGAAGCTCTACAAAATCAGGAATCGTGTCTGCTTTGTTAAGACTCAGCACATGCTCAATAATATCAGTGATGATGATGATGATGATTGATGGTAATGAATGGGCCTAAGCCAGTTCTGTGAAAACCCAAATATCATAAGCTGATTTTTTTTGAATGCTCATATTTTTTTTAATAAGAAGAACATCTTTTGTTTTCATCCATTTCCAGAAGTGGTCAGGACCTCCTCTAAATGCTAAAAACTCGAGAACATTTTACTCTAAGGGTTGAAATTTCAGAAGATACTGGAGTGACAGATTGGAGGGAACAAGGGATTCTAGAGAAGTTGTCTTTCTGAGTGGTCAATGATACTTCCCCTGTTCTACCCTGAGCATAAACAGACATTTCCCTAGTGCTTTAGGAGGTGGCTGGTCTTCAAAACACTTGCTCAGAAGTGAAAAATAGAGTAGCAAAGGCCACTGCTTCCAACTTCCACCCTGCACAGCTCTTTGTCTTGGAGCATATTGCGGGATCTGTTAGCCCCTCCTTAGACAACAGGCAAGCACTCTACCAACTGAGCTATATCCCCAGCCCCCACAAAACTCTTCAATGCATGAAATTATTAAACACAATGTATAAAATTACCTTCCAGCTCTGCATACAAAGTATGTATGAAACATAATGAATTTTGTGTTCACACATGGATCTCATCCCTAAGATATTTTATTATGCAAATGCAAATATTCCAAATCCGAAAAAACCTGGAATTCCTAGCAGTTCTGGCTCCAAGCATTTCAGATAAGAGATAGTCAACCTGTACATATCTTCTGAGTAGCCCTTGAGGCTGGCTTTAGTCTTACACCCATTGTATAGATAATGAAATTGAGACACAGAAAAAAATATGTTCCTTGCCCAGAATTCCATCACCAGGAATCCAGGAGCCAGAACCAGAACCCTAATGGTCTACTTCCACAGTGCAATGTCCTGCAGAAACATTCATTGAACTCGTTCAAACTTGAACACATCACCTTCCCCAAAACTCATTCCTCCACCTGCATTTTTCATGTCAGAAAATGGTACCCTCGGCTCCCCACTGCTAAGTCAGAAGCCTGAGTCATCTTTGACTTCTTTTTGCCTGCTCCTGTCACCAGTCAACAGCAAAGCTAGTGAGTCCTGCCTCCCAAAACAATCTCCAGAATCCACCACTTGTCTCCATCCCCAGTGCCATTTTCCAGGCCCAAGTGCTGTCCTCTTGCTTACCTAACTGGTCTCCCCACCTCCAGTCTTGTTCCCTAATCCATTCTCTACCCAGCAGCCAGGGACCTTTCAACATAAATCAGACTGTAACACTTCTCTGCCTAAAACCTCTCACCCACTTAACAATTGCCTTCATACTCTGCAGCCCACCTTGCAAGACCATCCATGAGCTGACCCTCACCTTGTCTTCCACCCTTGAAAGCTCCAACTGACCTGAACAACTTTCAGTTTCTAGGATCACCTAGAATCTAGGATCTTATTCTCTCACTTCTGAGCTTTAGCACTTGCTGTTCCTTCTACTTGGAACATCAAGTCTTCCTCCTCTTTTTCCTTGCTGTCTCCTTATCATGTGGGTCTCAGCTTGAAGACTGACTTTTCTAGAAAACCTTCCCTATGCCCACCCCCCAGATCTGGACTTCACTGATGAGCTGACTCAGGACTTCTTGGGAGGAGCAGTAGAGATTTTCTCAATAATCATTTCGTGGATATACATTCTGTTTTCCAAATACTCAAGTCCTTTGTGAAAAGAGACTCAATAATTGTGTTGTGGCCCGTAGGGAGCTCAAGTGGACAGTAAGTGAGGGCACACCAGAGTCTGACGTTTTGGTGGGCAAGGGCATTTGTACTGCCATTTATTGGAAGAAGATATGGTTTGTCTGGGATGACATGTATGGTAAGAAGCAAAAACAGGACTAACTAAGCCTGGAATATCTGACTCTTGGATCCTGAGGCTTTTTTCTCTCTTTACATCAATGTCATGAGGTTCTCGGGAATTGTTGAGAATTTAGTGCCCATCTTTGGCCAAATTCTCAGACTTAAACCTGATCTCTGTGAGGGGAAGTCCCCTCTGAGTTCAGCTGCCCCTTTGCCGCACCCATCCTCTCCTGCCCCAACGAGCCTACCAGCCCGAGTGGCCCCTGTAGCCACAAGTCGCAGAAGGCCTTTCTTCTTGAGGATGACACTGCTGCCAATGAGGAAGCTGGACACAAAGGCCAGGCCCAGGCCAATGTAGAATCCATAGTTCTTCCTGATCCTCTCCTGCCAGCTGTCAAAGGTGGCATTGTTGGGCACCTCATGGCTGCGGCCACTGACGATCTGACACAGGACTTCTTGGGAGGAGCAGTAGAGACTGATCAGGGAACCTGGATGGAAGACCATGGTGAGAGTCACATTGGGGACATGTGGACTCCTACAAAATGTTGGAATTGGCCACTGCTTCAGAGGTCATGCTTCCACAGCTCCAGGGCTCCACCCACACTCTGGGCCCCAATGAAAAATAATAATGATCGTGCATTAAAAGATCACTCTGGCTAAGGACTTTATTTGCATGAACATATAAGCTTCATAGCTACCTGTCAAATGAATGATGCCCTTAGTCCCCATTTCACGGATATAGAAATGGAGGCAATGAGATCAGGTCACTTCCTTATGGACACACAGAGGGTACTGTGTGACTGCAGAACTCTAACATGTAGTACAGACATCCCAAACACCAGGCAGTGTCCCTCGAGCTTTTGGGCATCATAAAGATCAACCCCTGCCCTCCACCAGGATCACCTCTCAAGCTCTCGGACATGTGGGCCTCCAATGGCTTATGATCCCACACCAGGGCCTCTTTATTTTCATGACCCTAATCTTTATCTGCAATGAGGGAGTGGTCATAGACAGCGCAAGGGAGTGAGGATAGACAGTCCATGAGCCCTTCCTACCCTACAATGACGAGCTTCCTGTTTGTGGGAACTGACCATTCTCGGGCCTCACTTGTGACATCTCTGTGGCTGGGCCTCCTTTGGTCCACCAAAGGATTGGTGTCCCTGCCAGCCCACGAAGACACTGTATTCAGATTGCTCTCCAAGTCCCAGAGTCTCTGAGTGTCTGAATTTGCCCTCATGGCCCAGAGCCAGCCCAACCTGGCCTCCCATCTGGTTCAGATACCAACAACAGCAAGGACAGGTCAGGGTACAAGGGTCAGACGATCAATGAAAAACTAAGCTACAGAAGTTCAGTAAAACCAAACGAAGAACATTCAACATTCCTCCGTGGTACCATCCACATGGTCCTTGTGTGCAGTTTTCCATAAGGATTCCTAACAACCCAAAACAGGCATGATGATCATTTTCAGGTTTTGGTGAAAAAACTGATTTTGGTATTCTTCCTAAAACTATACAGGTAGTAAATGGTGAAGCCAAAATTAGGATCCAAGTACACCTAATGTCCAAGTCCATGATCACAACCACACACCATGCCACCCCAGTAAAGCAGGTTGCAAGCAGGCCGTAGACCCCATCTGCTTTCCTAAGAGTTATTTCCAAATATGAATTCTGTAAACTGGCATAGTGGCACATGGCTGTAATCCCAGCTACTCTGGAGTTTGAGGCAGGAAGATTTCAAGTTCTAGGCCAGCATGGGCAACTTAGCAAGACCTCAGCAACTTAGTGAGACCCTACCTCAAAATAAAAACAAACAAACAAACAAACAAAAAATAGAAATTTTTTTAAGAAAGAGCTGGTGATGGTGATGTAGCTCAGTGGTAAAACAACCCTGAATTCAATATCCAATGTAAGAAAAAAAAAATTGGGAGCTCTCCCATAAAGATTCATATTTGGTGCTACACTTGAAAATCAAAAGATCTGCTTACCTCACTGGGCATAACATCCCATAAGGCTGCCCCTGAGCAGCAGTTGACCTCTTAGGACATGCTGTCTGCAATTCCTCAGAGTCTACCTGGCTCCCTTCAGTCACTTTTGTTACCACCTCTTAGGCATTTGAGTTGTGACCTCTAAAGGCAGAAGGGCCTTTTCTAGCTGTGTCATAGAGCCCAGGTTCCAATGTCAAGGATGTAAAGCTGGACAAGGCACTTTTCAGACCAAACTAGAGTGTCCAGCCACTGTCTAGAAGACCCCCAAAGTCCAAGGCCAGGAAGCTCCTGCTTTGGCACATCTGCAGCAGAGTGGCACCTTTTGGAACAAAACAAGGGCAATGTTGACCCTTCCTCCATGACACAGAAGCACTGACAGCAGAGCCAGAAGAATCCTGCAGATACAGCCAGTCTCACCCAGTTACTTTCAGCTGGGGAAACTGAGGCCTGCCAAGGTCAGGGACTTACTTGAGTCACACAAACACCTGGTAGTAGAGTTGGGTTTGGGACCCACTAGGAGACATCCACATGTCATTTGTAATTAGGAGACCTGTCTTTCCAACACCTGTGTCACAATCGAGGGAAGATGAGACAGGAAGCCATCATCGCAGTCCCTGATCAGACTGGTTCTGCATTGCTCACTCCTGTTCCTCCAGCTCAGTCCTCCTTGCCCAAGAGCTGAATCTGGGGAGTTCCCTAAGTCCCGGAAATGAGCCAGAGCTTGAGAGGAGGTGGGCCAAGGAAGGCAACTCTTGCAAGCAAGGCCAAGTCTGTTCCCGTCCCTTCCCCTGCTCCCTGAACATGCATCTCCAGTGGTGGAGCCTAAGGATTCTGTGGATCTGGCTGTCCCTCCCTGCAAAGCCTGAAGCACCCAGGGGCTCAGTACTCTCTGTTGAGTCAAAATTTCCTATTACAGTGAAAATAAAGAGAAGGCTGATAGCCAAAAGAAATCCAATTCTGGAGAAGTGCTTATCTGAAAAATGGGTGCTAGGATAGATGATTCTGGTCTCTTCTTCCAGAATATGCTAGGGCTGGGGAACACATTATCCCCTAGGATAAGGGGTGAGGCTGAAAATAGCTGCCTGGTCGCTCAGGAAACCAAAGTCAGCCACACTCAACAGGCTGGCTTTGAAAGCTTCAATGGAGAAGGGCAGAAATTAGAGACATGGGTGTACCCCACCACCTGCGATTCCAGGATAAGGTGGGAAAGTGGAGATTGAACAGGAAAGGAGCTAAGACTGGTAGTACAGGCATAAACTTTGGAATCCAAGAGCCCCTATTTTATGTTCCATTTTCACACTCTACTACCTTGAGCAAACACACCATTTTAGGGCCTCAATTCCTATATCTCTAGAATAGGTACAGTAAAAGAGTTACACTACCTACCTGCTGGAGTATAGGGATTAAATGAGATAGTTCGGGGAAGGGCTTTGTCCACTACCTGGTTCCCATAAGAACTTGACATGAAGCCAAGCATCTTTCTTTAGTCTTGCCGTTGGTTCTTCCCCTACCTTTTCTGAAAGGTGTCTGTGGGTTTGGGGCTGGAGAGTCCTTGTGGTCCTCTCCTGTGTCTTGGGAGATTGACAGCCAGATCTTGGCAAGCACTAAAATCTGCAATAACCACACACTAACCCTGAGCCGCATTGCCCCTACCCCGGCTCCCCACAGGCTGCCTGATCCGGTCAATAGTGCACCCCCCTCACACACACATGGCCCCAAGGAGATCAGTTTCCTCGGGTTCCTCTTCTGGCTATCCCAACTGCAAAGGTGGACGTCTAGTCTCAGTCAGCGGGCCCTGATCATCAGGGCGAGTCTGAGACCTGGGTGGGAGTCAGCTCGAACTGAGCCTCCCCTTTCCCTCCTTTGGTTCCCGTGGCAGGAGATGAGGACAGGGGTGGCAGGAGCTAGGATGCACAGCGCGGAGCCCGCCCAGCCCCAACCCTGCAGCACGTACCGTTCTCACAGCTGGCGTTGCCGACCCGCAGCTCCATGGGGCCCTGGGCTCACGGACCCACGCGCTGGGGACGGCGCCCCAGGCTCCCCGGCTCCCGAGCAGGTGGCCGCGACTCGTCCCAGAGTAGCTCCGGAGAAGCCGCCGGGGTCGGGACCCAGGGATGGGGAGAATGACGTGCCCCAGAAGGGAGGGTCCCCGAGGAGGAGTCACTCAGAGCCTTGGGCAACTCCGGGAGATGGGGGACCAGCACTCCCGCCGCCCAAAGAGGGGCGCATGCCCTCCTGGGGTGCGGACAACGCGGGCGCCCGGGCTCAGTCACCGCCCAGTGCCCGCGGCAAGAGGCGAGGGGGCGTGTCCGCGGGGCCCGCCTCTCTGGGACTACTGCGCTGGCATCTACCTCCCCCAGTGACAGAGTGGATGCGCCCCAGGATGGCGGGAGAGGTGGCACCTTTCCCGCGGACGGGAAGTAACAACGTGAGGGTTGGAAGGACCAAAGGAGTCCGAGAACCTGGTTCCTTTCCTCCTTCTCTTCTTCCCCCCCCCCCCCCCCCGACTTATTCATTCATTCAACATAGAGATCTGATCTGTGTTGGGTACTAGTAGGTAACAGGAACACAGTAAGTGCCCAATAAATGTTCAAATATGTATGTTGAGTGATGAATGAGAGGAGATTGGTAAATTGAATAAAAGGAAGAAATGAAGTGATTGGAGACTAAAAGTAGACCTTGTCCCCAGAAGTCTTATGTATTGATGGGATAACAAAATGGGATCAGTTATTTAGATACCAATATATAAAAATTTACCATTTAAAAAAATTGTGTGTGTGTGTGTGTGTGTGTTTCTGTGGGTGATAGTAAAAATTTTTAAAACACTGTACCATTAAAAGCCCTTGCTATAGGTCAGACAGAGTTCTAAGTGCTGAAAAATTCCAGTTCATTTAATCCTGATGACAACTATGTCAGGTACATACCCTTGTCATTTGCAGAAAGTGAGGCATGGGAGATTTGCCCTGGGTCCCAGCTGGGAAATGGAAGTGCGCAGATCAAATGCTACTCTAAGCTGCCTGGCATTTCAACTGTAATAAACTCCTGCCCCTAGGCAGTGAAGGTGTGGGGCCACTAAGAAAGCAGGGGTCAGGTATGGAAGTGTTGGTCTCCAGCTTCCTGGAGGAGGTGGCTTTTAATATCTATTGAGCCTTCGCTACAAGCAAAGACCCCTTCTGGGCATTATCTCACTTAAGTCTCCTGTGAGGTGCCATTACCATGTGAGGATAGAGCTACTTGGCCCCCACGTCTATCATCTCCACGATCATTGCCCTCATCTGTCCTGCGTGTGGCCTTCTAGTCCCTCAAGGGAGGGGTTCTCCAACATGTGACTTCTAACTTTCTGGTTGACTTTATATAACTCACTTTCCATGAGGATCGATTTCCTTATCTGTCAAATAACACAGCCCACTTTGGCCCCTTCCTGGTGTAGAAAGGGTACAGTAGTCACAGGCATTGCCAACGGAGCACATCCTGGTCTTTGGGTCTTTAAGCACACCCCAAGGGGTATGGAGCCAGATTCAAATGGAGGCAAATACCTTTAAGATCAGTATGAATTGAACACAGAGCTGCAGAAAGCCTGGATAATTGGCTCCAGTGGGAAAACACACTTTATTATGGAAGCACAGGAGCACTGTGCTACGTGAGAGGGAGGATTTGACAAGAAATTTATCTTTCCTCTTACCTAAGCACAAACCCTCCTGTGCTGTGAAGCAGTGTCCACTCTGATGCAGCAATGGTACAACCTTCAATCTGTCGCTGCACCCAAACTCGATTGCTTTTGTTCCAAGAACATAGGACAAGATGTGCAGAGAGTTTCTCTCTGGCTTAGTTTATCTCCCCAGCTTTGTTGAGGTACTATTGATGATTAAAAATTGCATATATTTAAGACATATGATGCAATGATTTGATATGGGCACACATTGTGAAACCATTACCACGATCAAGCTAATTAATACATCTACCCACCTTGCATAGCTACCTGGGTATCTGTGTTTGGCAGGGGGGATGTTTGTGTGATGAGAACACTTAGACTCCAGTGGCCTCTTTTAATAGCCTGACCTTTTTAAATCACAAGAGAAGATGTTTAGGATTGCAGTAGCCAGAGCTGTACCCGGAACCTGAGGGGTAGGAGCACATATGTGTTTTTTGATACATTTGTTTCGATATGTGTTTGAGATTTGAAGAAAAATTAAATTTTAGTTAGTTAGGACTTCTTTTTGCCTGGGGTTCAGGGCTGCACAGAGTTCATCTTGTGCTTTGAGAAGGTTTTTTTCCGTCTCAGATGAATTCTGCATTTTGGGCGGTGGTATGAGGTGGAGGACACTGGGATCTAGTGCAGGGCCTTCCATGCCCTCTCTGGCCCTCAGGCTCCCCATCTGCTCCAGGAGGGGGCTGGGCCTACCCAGGCTGGCATTGGGGCTCTGACCAGGGCAGACATAAAGGGCCCCATTGAACTGCAGGCTCCTCGGCTGCTGTTCTGACAAAGCCCTTTTCTCCTTGAGCCACAATTGGCCCTGTCAGGCAGGTAGCAGGGCTGCAGCATTGTCTCCCAGAAAGGAACAACAGGCCTTACTGTCTGTCCCAGGCTCAGTCTCCCTGGGGAGGGTGAATGACTTTGGAAGGGTCTGACCAGCCAGCGACAGATAGGTTCCATCCTTAGCCCACCCACAAGTCTTTTGGCTAACTCTTTAGGATGAGCAGGAAAACAAATTTACCAAAAAGTTCCAAATTGTTCCATGTTTAAGAGCTGCACCATGTGATGGGGTAGCCACCAGCCACAAGTGGCTACTGAGCACTTTGATTAAACCGAGTGGTGATGTGCCTTAGGTGAAAGCAGGTTCTAATAACATTTGGACCAGATAATCCTTTGATGCAGGAGTCTGGCCTGGGCATTGAAGGATGTTAGCCGCATCCCTGACCTCACCCTTTAGTTGCCAGGACATTCATGTACATCTCCACTGTCTCCCCGCCCCGCCCCCCGACTTGCCATCAAAATCATCCCATAACTGCCAAAATTGTCCTGGGTTGAGAGTCACCCAGGTTTCAAAGATTAAGTAAGAAAAAAATTAAAGTATCTCAATGACTTTCAAATATTAATTACATGTTGAAATAATAATATTTTTGGCGCATCAAGTCAAGTAAAATATATTATTAATTTCCCTATTACCCTTTTTTTTTTTTTACTTTTTATAAAGTGGTTACTATTTTAAAATGTGTATGTGGCTTACATGACATTCCTATTGGAAAATGCTGTTAGAGAGGAAGAAACTGACTGGGAACATGACCAGTGGAAAGTCACAGACAAGTCAGGGTCCCAGGCAGGGTTCAGACTAGCGCCCCAGACCAGTCCAGACAAATGCCATTACTCCACACAGCTTCTCAGCTGAAAGTACACCCCAAAATAAGTGTGTAGGGTGTTTTCAGTATGGCATACTCAGAGAGCAATGAACAAAGTAGAAGACATGAGGAATGTCAATGGTATTTATTGAGGGCCTGCCATATGTCATATACAAGCTCACACAATCTTTGCAACAACGCTGGGAAGCAAATTCTGTTATTATCTCCACTTTCCAGATGAGCAAGTAGAAGCCTAGTCAGGGCCCTCAGGCCCAGAGGCTTGGAAGCCAAAAATCAGCCCAGACTCTCTTCAATCCTATACACACTGCCTGATGGCCTCAGGTCCAGGAACTCTCCATGCAGCTTCGGGAGGTCACTTCTCCTTCCTGCCCGGGCTAAGAGGACTGGGCAAGAAATAGTCTCCAGTTTCTTCCTGCTCTGCAGAACTGGTCTTCTGGACAGGGTGGGGAAGGACAGATGGTGTCACCTTCTTCAGGCTCTTGGGGAATCGTGGGAATCCAGATCATTGGTATGAAGAGCCTGCCCACACTTTCCCAGGTGTGTCCTCGGAATGGCTGCTGTCCTCATAAAGAGCTTTATTGTCGTCAGAAAGGATGCTTGGAATGAGCACATGTGCACCTAGTCCAGCTCTAAGAGGAGATCCAGGCCCAATGATGGGATCCAGGTGAAACGGGCTTCAGTAATGGTTCCTAACACTGTGCTCTATTGCGGAGATCCTCCTCTGTGTGCTGAACACCTTGCATACATTAGCTTGTGGGCTCATTACAATCTGGGCACTATTTGAAGTTGCATTTTACAAAAGAAGGAATTGGGGCTCAGAGAGATGGAGTGACTTTCCCAAGGTCACATGCAGTGATATAGACAGATCTTCAGCTGGGACAGTGCATCCCTAGAGCAGCTCCCTTAACTAGGAGCTTAACAAGGCATTGGTGTGGTAAGACCAGAGCTTTGTCTGAGAGCCTTCCTAGTTCTCCTCTGCGTAGGTACCTGGGAAGACTGGGGCCATCCAGAATGACTTACAGTCTGCTCATCCACCCTCATTCAAAGTCCTACAAGGACGCACCTAATCTGACTCCCTTGGTTTGCAGATGAGGAAACTGAGGCACCAAACAGAGCAAGTTCATGCCCAGTATCCCTCAGCTTATTGATGACGGAATCATCACTTCATTCAAAGTCACTTGAAACTCCGCCCAACACTTTTTTCTCCATACTTTCTTTCTGGACATAAAGGACCTGAGGCCAAAACATAAGAGTTAGTATTTTCTTAGCTCCACTCTTAAAGAATGAGCCAGTGCACTAAAAATTTCACATGCATCATCCCCTTTAATTCTCATAAGCCTGCGAATTGGGCGCTGCTATTATTTCCATGTTAGAGATGAGAAAACTGAGACTCACGGAGGTGAAGTAACTTGTCTGCAATTAAACAGTGGAACCATGGTGAAATCCAGCAGACTAACTCTAGAGCCGAGTTCTTGGTCACTCTTCTCAAGCTGATCACACTCCACTTATGGGAACATCTTCCAGCAGGAGAGTTTCAAATTACTGCAGAGGGCAGGGCTTACTCTGAGGCACGCACGTGGAGGTGTAGCATTGGTTGGCCTCGATGTGGGTGTGCAGAGAGCCTCTGCACTTGAATCATGGATAAGAACTTCAGATGTTATCAAAACCCAGCTCCAGTTCACTTAATCATACCGATGCAAACTATTACTTGTTGCACAACTTCTAGGTTGCAGGGTTTTTTATGTGTATTACCTCTAATCCTTACAATAATGCTGCGTTAGGATAACCTCACGGTATGTGAACTTCAAGGTGACTTCATGAAGTCACCTTAATTCTGCAGCTGAGACAATGAGACTTGTAAGGTCAACAATGAGACTTGTAAGGTCAGGTGCCTGGCTCCAGATCACACAGATAATAAGTAGCTAAGTATGGATTTAGACGGTTCTCCAAGTGCCTGCTGCTCTGTCTTCCTGGTTCCCTACCATTTGCTTCTTTGAGTCACAGGCAACCTCAGGGTAGGGATCAAGGGAGATCAGTGATGCTCATCCCCTGGGCCTGTGTGGACATGCAGCCCTTGGCATGTGGGAACAGGGAGGGTAGGGAAAAACTGAGTTCTGAGCATGGCCAGAGGAAAGACAGACTCAAAATGGGAAGTCAGCCTGAGAACCAAGGACAAACTGGGGCTCTGAGCCGCCGCCCTTTAATGAGGCCATCTCAGATCCTGGTCTTGAGAGGCGGGTCTAAAAGTCAGGTGTTGTGAGTGCTAGTCTACATTCTGCCACTAACACGGAGGGACCTGAGGTGTGCCCCTTCCCACCTGGGTCTCAGTCTCCCCAATGAAAATGAAAAACTAGATTACTGGTTTTTTTTTCCCCTTTATCTACTGGTTTATTATAGTTAGACATAATTAGGGGATTTGTGGTTTGTATTCATGCTAGACCACTGTTTTTTAATTTTTTTAATTTTTAAAATTTTGTTCTAATTAGTTGTACATAACAGTAGAATGCACTTATATATTTTGATAAATCATATATAAATGGGGTGTAATTTCTCATTTTTCTGATTGTACACGATGTAGGATCACATCATCGGTCATGCAGTCATACATGTACATGAGGTGATAACGTCTGTTTTACTCTACTATCATTCCTTCCCCCATACCCCTTCCCCTCCCTTCATTCCCCTCTACCTAATATAAAGTACCTCTATTCTTCCCTAGCCACCCAGCCCCCTTATTGTGAGTCAGCATCTGCATATCAAAGAAAACATTTGGCCTTGGTTTTTGAGGGTTGGCTTATTTCACTTAGCATGATATTCTCTAACTCCATCCATTTACTAGAACTGCCATAATTTCATTCTTCTTTAGGGTTGAGTAATATTCCATTGTGTATATATACCACAATTTCTTTATCCATTTATCTGTTGAAGGGCAGCTAGGTTGGTTCCATAGTTTAGCTATTGTGAATTGAGCTGCTATAAACATTGGTGTGGCTGCGTCACTGTAGTATGCTGATTTTAAGTCCTGTGGGTATAAACCAAGGAATGGGATAGCTGGGTCAAATGGTGGATCCATTCCTAATTTTCTAAGGAATCACCATACTGCTTTCCAAAGTGTTTGCACCAATTTGCAGTCCCACCAGCAATTTCCCCCCACATCCTTGCCAGCACTTATTATTGCTTGTATTCTTTTTAATTGCCATTCTGCCTGGAGTTAGATGGAATCTCAGTGTAGTTTTGTTTTGCATTTCTCTTATTGCTAGAGATGTTGAACAATTTTTCATATATTTTTTGACCATTTACATTTCTTATTCTGTGAAGTGTCTGTTCAGTTCCTTAGCCCATTTATTGATTGGGTTATTAGTTTTTTTGGTGTTAAGTTTTTTGAGTTCCTTATATATCCTGAAGATTAATGCTTTATCTGAGGTGCATGTGGCAGAGATTTTTTTCCCATTCTTTAGGCTCTCTCTTCACACTATTGATTGTTTTCCTTTGCTGAGGAGAAGCTTTTAAGTTTGAAGAGATCACTGGTTTTTAAAACTTTTCTTTTCCTTTGGAGTAGACAGCAAAATTTTCCCCAAACAGCAAGTTACCTGGAAGAACAACTTATGAACCTCTTTAAAGAGCAGCACCGTTCACTGATTCAGGGCAAGGATCTCCTCTCTTCCCAGGTGTAGTCTCAATCCAAAAGGGAAATCTCCGCTCCCTCCTGAGTAGATAAGATGTGAGCGCTGGTTTGGGATAGGTGTCTTGTTTGCAGGACTCCATGTGTCTCCCTGCCGCCCCCTCCCCTGTAGTAGCTATAGAGACCTCCCAACCCATGCTTGGATGATCCCAGGTTGAAAGGTGGACTGTGTGGTCTCCTGGGCTACATCACATGCACTACCTGCTGCTCTTACAGGATAAGCCATCAGAGCTGGAATAAACTTCAGAATAATGGTCAGAGACCTCCTATAGGCTTGGGGGCTTCTCAGTTCTCCAGGCCACTTTGTCAGGGCCCTGGGACCCAGACCTGCTGTTGCCAGATGGGTCTGAACACTCCTGCATGGGTGGTGTGCTTTGAGTACCAAGGAAAAAAATGTCCACTCATTTCTGAGTAACTTGATGTGAGGCATGGTCTGGGAGTGGGGTTTTATTTGCAAGTTTGAATAAAATTGGGCCAGGCTCCCTCAGGGATTCTGAAGGGGGCGGAACAAGTTTGTGGTTGTATGTGGATCTCACCTTGGCCACTCATAATAACTGTGTGACCTTAAGCAAATTCCTTACCCTTTCTGGTCCTCAGCTGTCTTATCTGTAAAACAGGGAAAATGATAATAACAGTAACCTCTTACTGAAGACTTGCTAAGTGCAGATTCAATATATTTCCCCTGCATTAAACCAGCAAATCCTCATGATAACCTTATGAAGTAGGCGTCATGTTACCCATTCAATAAATGAGGAAACTAAGGCACAGAAGTTAGGAGGCTTGCCCAAACTCCCAAAGTTATAGCTTCCCAATGGCAAACCAGTATACAAATCCATATTTATTTAACTCCAAAGACAACATTTTCATCTGCAACATGATACTACCTGCTTGCAGTAAGACCTGCTAGAAAGGGCTATGTTGAAAACCACGAAAGGCAATCTGCATCAGAGTCATGGCATATAGTTAGCAAATGAGTTCTCTTTCCTCCTAGCCATGTTCAATATACCAAAGGCCCCTAAAACCTAGTGAAGTTGATGAGTGTCTACAAGTTCCTCTCTTCCCAGCAGGTAAAAGTAGAGAAAGAGAAGAAAATTGTCTGATCTCAGGAAAAATGAACTTTTTCCTGCAAATCAGTTTCTTTTTAAAATTTGTTCTGATGAGTTATACATGACAGTAGAATGCATTTTGACACATTGTACATAAATGGAGTATAACTTTTCATTCTTCTAGTTGTACATGATGTAGTCACATCAATTTTATAATTATATATGCATATAGGGTGATAATGTCCAATTCATTCTACTATCCTTCCAACCCTCATACCCTTTCCCCCACTTCACTCTCCTCTGTCTAATCCAAAGTACCTCTATTCTTCCCGAGCCACCCAGCCCCCTTATTGTGAGTCAGCATCTGCATATCAAAGAAAATATTTGGCCTTTGGGTTTTTGGGGATGGGTTTATTTCGCTTAGCATGATACTCTCTAACTCCATCCATTTACCAGCAAATGCCATATTTTCATTCTTCTTTAGAAATTGTGTGTATATGTACCACAATTTCTTTATCCATTTATCTATTGAAGGGCATCTAGGTTGATTCCATAGTTTAGCTATTGTGAATTGAGCTGCTATAAACATTGATGTGGATGCATCACTCTAGTATGCTAAAGTCCTTTGGTAAAAACCCAGGAAGGGGATAACAGACTCGAATGATGGTTCCATTCCAAGTTTTCTAAGGAATCTCCACACTGTTTTCCAGAGTGGTTGCACCAATTTTTAGCCCCACCAGCAATGGATGAATGTACCTTTTTTCCCCACATCCTCGCCAACACTTACAGCTTGTATTCTTGATAATTGCCATTCTGACTGGAGTGAGATGAAATGTCAGAGTAGTTCTGATTTGCATTTCTCTTATTGCTAGAGATGTTGAACATTTTTTCATATATTTTTTGACCATTCATATTTCTTCTTCTGTGAAATGTCTGTTCAGTTCCTTAGCCCATTTATTGATTGGGTTATTTGTTTTTTTGGTGTTAAGATTTTTGAGTTCCTTGGTGCATGTGGCAGAGATTTTTTTCCCATTCTTTAGGCTTTCTCTTCACGTTATTGATTGTTTCCTTTGCTGAGAAGAAGCCTTTTAGTTTGAATCTATCTCATTTATTGATCTTGATTTTACTTCTTGTGCTTTAGAGGTCCTGTTAAGGAAGTCAGATCCTAAGCAGACATGGTGAAGATTTGGGCCTACATTTTCTTCCGTTAGTCGCAGGGTCTCTGTTCTAGTGTCTAAGTCTTTGATCCACTTTGAGCTGAGTTTTGTGCAGGGAAGAGATAGAGTTTTAATTTCATTTTGCTACATATAGAGTTCCAGTTTCCCAACACCGTTTGTTGAAGAGGCTATATTCTTTAATGAGTGTTTCCCAATCTGTGTTCCAAGGGACAACACTCCACATTGTTTTGTGATCAAAAAAGATTGTGAAATGCTACACCCTCAACCCCTGGCTTGGAGATGCTCATTGCACATTTGCATATTAAAGGAACTGAGACATCCTGCTGTAAAGAATTCCACCAAATTTAGCTTAACCCAGATTGTTCCAAACCTAATTGGTCATGGAATCACTGCTGCCAATACACATACCATCCCATAACAGCCTGCTCTACAGAAATCTATTTGAGAAGGAAGATGATTCTTGTCCATTTATGCACGTAAGGCAGTAAGGGGCCAGAGTGCCTACCTGGGCTGTCCAAGTTCTTCCTGCTACCCAGTGGTGGATCCTTTTGTAAAGAAAGCCTTATTCTCAGGTTCATTGCTGAGATGTGAGGTAGAGTAATGGTTCAAAGAAGCAAGTGGAGTCAGAGAGCCTGAGTTTATATGCGGTCTTTACCAGCTGCATGTCCTTGAGTAGTTTGTTTAGCTCCCTGGGTCTCATGTTCCTCATAGAGGGGATAATATGGTACAGGTCTCACAAGGCTAATTTGGGAATTCAGTGAACTAATAAGCGAAGTGTTTAGAAGAGCATCTGGCGCAAAGTAAGAAGTTAATTATCACTGTGCCTGGTGGAGTTTTTCATAAAATGAAGTTCACTTGAGTGTCCCTGGCCCTGGAGGTGAGGCTGCTGTTAGAGAGCCTGAATTCAGCTGTCCTTGCTGGAGGGAGGCCAGGGATTAGCTGGCAGCTCTGGAGAGGCCTGTTCTCCAGCCTCCGCACTGGGAGGGGAATGCTCCTACCCACCTTCCCCTCTCCCCTCACCAGATCAGACAAAATTTCCACACTTCTGTCTCTGTCTTTGGTCAAAGCTCAGATGAATCCTTGCTGGAATTGTCAACTGGAGAGACCAGACAGGTCTGGGAGCAGGAGCTGGGGTGAGCAGTATAGCATCACACAAGGGCACTGGCTTTTGAGCTGGATAGGATGGTTTTGGTTGAAAACTCAGGCTACGGCATTTTCTATTGGCATGATTTTTGGCAAGCCACTTAACTCCCCCGCATCGCATTTTCTTCATTTGCAACATGAACATAATAAGGGTACCTGCTTCCCAAGTTTCCTGTGATACACAAAATAATAGTAATAATTCATGTTTAATAAGTATGTTTTATTTGACTACATGCCAGGCCCTGTTCTGCAATTTATGACAGTGTTATGACACAGAAGGCCCCTGCTGTCATGGACCTTACACTCTAGAAGGGGTAGCGATACCATAAATAAGCAAAGAAATAAAAAATAAATGAACAAAAAGAAAATTAAATGGGGTGAGAGGAGAGTGCATGATAAGATTATCTAGGAAGGCTTCACTGAGGGGGGTGATGTTCAAACTGAGATGTGACTGAGGGGTGGTTAGATCTTAGTTTGCAGATTCCCTCCACCTGAGTATTCCACTCTGAGTTGCACCCTTCAACTCAGCAATGTCTGCTTCATTCCTAGGAGAGATACTGAGGACTACGCATCTTGTCCTTCCCTCGGGCAGACTGACATTGCCAAGTCTCCTGGGCTGACTGCACATTAACTTTCTGCCAATACAGACACACTGGAAATTCTGGTTTGCAAACAGGACCTGAATGAGAGATCCAAAGGAATCCAAGAGTGTGTGTTAAGGTTTATTCTGGGCTTGTCAGGTGAGGCAGTGGGGTAAGCCTCATCCCCTCCCACCACCCAACCTTCCAGGACTCCACCCCGGCCTCAGGCAAGGCAGCTGTACAGGCCCCTGGAATTTAGGGAAGCGGAGGAGGGACGAAGTCCCGCCCACAAGGGCGTAGGCCCACTTGCCGCCTCGGGATTGGCTGCAGACCCAGACGGTGAGCCAATAAAATGCCTCATCATTTTTTTAGTTGGGCCGGAGCTGCAGAGGATAATTACCTGAGTTTTGCTCCACAAAGGACGTTGTCAGCCTCAGTAAAAGCGAGGCGCTAAGCCACTCAGTGAGACCCTGTCTCTAAATAAAATACAAAATAGTTTTGGGGATGTGGCTCAATGGTCGAGTGCCCCTGAGTTCAATCTCCGGTAACACCTCCCCCAAACAACAACGTCAACGACGAATTTAGCCTCCCGTCTCTTGTAGCCTGGTCTGTACAATGGTCTGAGCTTTAGTTAAACCCCAGCAGAACCAAAAATAGGGAAGGGTCTCAGATCATTTTTTTAACTTTTCAGGCGCTCCAAATCTCTTTAAGAATCTGACAAAAAGTGCTAACTTGCTCCAGCAGGATACACACAACCACTTTGCTCTGAATTTCAAGGGTTGATGACCATTTTTTTTTTTTTTTTTTTTTTGCCAAAGGGGAAGATGTCCTATATGTTTCTATATTTTTTATGGAGGCGGAACTTCATAGAAAATAGTAACATATATTAAGTGTGAAGTTCAATGGATTTTTTACAGATGTTTACACACCTGTAACTGTCATCTAGATTTTCTGTGCCAGCCCTCAGAATGACCCAAAGAATTTGAGATAAGACTTTTTTGGTGACTTCCCACCACCTACTCCTACCAGAGACATAAAAATCCCCACCAGCCCTTCGAGAAGGATCCACATTTTATATATTCCTTTAACCCAAAATTCCACTTCTAGAAGATATCCTACAGGTGTTACTGCAAACATTTATAAAGAAGTATGTTCAGGAATGTTCATTACAACAGAATTTACAATCCTTAAGCCTGAAAACAGCTTATCCTACTGAAAAAAACAGAAACACATTTGTTAGAAGTGTTCATACATTTTAACATTCTAAAAATGTTCAGTATTCTAAAAAATAATGACGTATATCCATCTGTGCTAATGAGAGAAAGTATCCAAGTTACATTGCAAGAGAAAAGCAACTTGAGATACAGCCTATATAATAGGATTTCATTTTTTTAAATGGGTATATGTGTGCATTTTTGTATGAATGCCGAGGAATTTGTGAATGGTGGTGACTGTTTCTTAGGCATAGGGTATTCAGGGGACTTACAGCCTTCATTTTGTACCTTTCTGAATTATAATTTATGTGTTTATTTTTTTACTAAAAGTCTGAGTAACTTTTTAAATTTAATGTTTAATATGTTCTGATACTCATCATTTTAAGCAAGAAAGGGGCAGGGGTGGAGTCGCAGCTCACAGTCACAGGGGTGAGGTCATCTTTAGGATGCGAGATCAGCCCCAGCCCTACATCCCCTTCCTGCCTCCAGCCCCCTTCTGCTAGAGGAGCTAAGAAAAGAGGAAGGTTGGTAATAGTGGTGGAGCTTAGGTGTCAGACAGGCTTGGGTTTGCGTCCCAGGACTAGCACTGACCAGTTTTGTGGTCTTGGGCAAGACTCTTAACCTCACTAGGAATTGGTGATAGTGCTGCTTAGCTCATAAAGTTTATCTGAGGATAAAAATTATGCAATTAAGTATCAACCCAGTAGTCAGCACTCAACGACTTGTAGTTGTTCTTATTAATAGGATCAACCTAAAGAAGGACCCTCCTGCTGGTGGTAGGCTGAATATTAGCATTCCCCTGCACCAAGTCTGATTCTTAAACCCAGGAACTGTGAACATGTCATTTTACATCATAAAATAAAAAGTCCCATAAAAGGAACTTTGAAAGTGTACTTAAGTAGCTTGAGGTGGGGAGAGTAGGGTAGATTTCCCAGGTGACTCCAATGTAGCCACAGGGAAGGGGAAGGCTGGAAGGTCAGAGTCAGAGGTCAGGGTCATGTGAAGACAGAAGCGAACTGCAGTGATGTGGTAGTGAGCCAGCAGCCTCCAGAGACAAGGAGCAAAGACTGATTCCTGGAGCCTGCAGAGGGAACCAACCTTGCTGGCACTTGGTTTTAGCCCAGTGACTAAGCTGGAATGCTCGGATCTTTTGATGGCCATAAGAGTAAGACTTAAATTTGTGTTTCTTTCTGATGCCAAGGTTTTGGTAGTTTGCTGAAGCAGCAACAGGAAACTAGTATAAGGCTGCATCCTCTCATTCCCACCAAGAGAGTAGTATTCCAAGGTCTTTCCCAACACCAGAAATAGACTCTAAAAAAATCCCAGTGTACAGCAGAAGTTGTTCATCTGTTTGGATCCTTTTGAGGTTCTGAGGCTAAGAAACGCTTTCTAAAGTAGAAATGTGCTTATGTTTCAAGTTCATGAATGTCTGAAGCATGTTCCTGGTTCCCCTAAGGTAAGACTTTTCCTTTAAGGACCTTGTTCCCCCTTCCCTTGCCATCTCCCCTAGAGTAGGTGGAGGATCACATTTACAGTCTCAGCTTGGAAATCTCAGGCTGCCAAGGGAAGAACTCCTCAGAGAACCTGGAGTACTTGCTTATTTGAAAGATGGAGAAGACAAGGTCCAATGAAGAAAACCTAGGACTAGCCCCAGGTCTCCGAGTGCCATGTAGACTTTTTGCCTGTACATTTTCCTACGTGAGAGGGAGTCTAGGAAAGCATTTGGGCCTGGGCTGAGCTCTTTTTTGATGTTGTTGGTTTTTTATTTCCCCTTACCTGATACTGGGGGTTGAACCCAGGGGGTGCATCCCCAGCTCTTTAGATCTTATGTTTTGAGACAGGGTCTCACCAACTTTCCCAGATTGGCCTTGAACAGGTGATTTTCCTGACTCAACCTCCCAGGTAGCTGGGATTACAGGTGTGCACCACAGTGCCCTGCTGAGCTGAGCTGAGGTTTTAGAGACACTTCATATCACAGGTGAGTCCAGTTTCTTGAACAATCAATCCCAGGCAGTAAAGTCCTCTGTGGGGTGGGGAATATGCATGTAGGAGGCCCTTCCAGGAATTACTGACCTCAGGCTTCAGATCCAGAGAATAATATCTGTGTTCCTGGAGGCTCACCAGTGTGCCAAGGAGGGACTCAGAGAGGGAAATAGTTTTCAGGAACATATCTTTCTGAACTTCTGGTGTCCTGGGTTCTGCCATAGTCCTATTCAACTGGTTTCTTTTTCCACATTTAGGTATTTGGTTCCCAAACTCTTGGAACAATAGCTCTGGACTGAGCTGAGTGAGATCTTCCAGGTTGGAAAGAAGCAAACCAGGCACTGAGGCCTGGCTGCAGAGGGAAGAGTATCTTCAGCTGGCTGAACCCTGTCCTCCGGACCAGGGCTAATGATTGACCACTGACACCTTGCCAAGGTGATTGGTGCCTTCTAGCATCTAATCCTTGCAACAACCCAAGAGGTAGGTATTATTATTATACCATTATTCTTATTTTGTAGATAAAGAAACTGATACTCAGAGTAAAAACTTTGCAGTTTCCTTCCTATGTTGTTGGTTGAGGAGTGACCCAAGAGGAGAACATCAGCTCCAACTCTGTGCCTTTCTCATTTGTTCCTGTCCCTCCTGTCTGCTTCCTCCTCCTCAGTCCCTTACCCACAGTCCTGTATAGTACAACTGCAACACTTCCAGCCAGTACCAGTTTCTGTTTTAAGGCAGTTAACTTGTTGATGCCAATTGCATAGCAAGCTGAGTTTTGGTGGTGGTAGGGGGTAATAGGCCTGGGGAAAACAAATTCACAAGTGGAACATTTATAATGTGCTACCCACTATGCAAAGCATGGGCATTAGGATGGTATGCAGGACAGAGGCAATCCCTGTACTCATGGACTGGACTCCTTGCACGGTCAGTTGACTTTGCATTACAATTTGATAAAGGCCAAGAAGGTCAAGGATGGAATGGTTGGAGAACATCTCTCAGAGCATCTGCAACCTAGGCTTCTAGGAGGAAGGAGTGTTATAAGTGAGAATTGAACAATGACGGAAAACATTGTTCTGTAAAGACTAGAGGTGGGGGTGGGGAACATTTCTGGTAGACATGGGAAGGTGCCAGGGTCCCAGGGACAAGGAGGAGCCCTAAGCCCCAGGGAGAACTAAAATAGGCTAGAGATGCAGATGTTCAACCACTTTGTTTTGAGTTTGGGTCCTCATGTATAAAGGTGGATGACATTTGCCCTGTGGTAGGAGAAGTTAATTAAATGAGAACATGTGGTAGCAGGCAGTGGGTGGAACCAGGCTGTCTTATCTGGTCAGCTGCTCACGAACCCAGTTTGCTTTCTCCAGCTCACTGGCAGGCTTGGCTTCTTGTCAGAAAGTGTTTTAGAAAAATTCCAACCAGGGTCTCTTTGATGTTAACCCTTTCTTGTCAGTCTGAAACTCCAGAAGGCAGAAATCCCTGGGCCTATTCTGACAAATGAAGGTGGAGTCTAGTGGCTGAGTGTTTCTTGCTCTGATAGCATCTGGCAGCGTATCTTCTTCCCAGGGCAGCCCTCTCCTTTCCCTGTTGTGTGGAAGCCATGGTCTAGCCAGACAGGGAAGCATCTGGGAGCCAGCAGGGAATCTGCTCAGAGGGAAGCCCAGGCAGGAAAATCAGTAAATGGAACCATATGGGGAAGAGGGGCTGACCCTGGGAGCTAGTAGCTCTCCCCCTCACATAGGGGCACGGAAATGTCTTTGTCCCTTTCCCACTGTGGGATTTATTCCCTCTAGCAGTGCTGAAGGCAGAGCCAGTTCTAGCCCCAGTCCCTCCCAGAGTTAGTAGGATCTGAGGCAAAGGCAGCACATACCCTTTGCTTCTAAATGATGAAAGGTTCTGTCTCACCTTAACTGTGATAAAAATGTGTCCTGTCTTTCTGACTTGACATAATATATCTTTATCACACTAAATAAAACATTTGTAAGGTCATGGTTTTTTATGACTGAAAGTTGGTAAAAATCCAAGACAACTGAATTGAATTATCATTATATATTTCCAAGTATTCCATTGTTGGACCAGTGATGTTGGATGGAAAAATAAGGACATATGTGATTCATTTTCTCTTATGCATGTATTCTGTGTTTTATTTTTCTTGCCTTCATTTAGCAATATTCTTATAATCAAAATTTTATATAGTTTGTGTTCTTTTCTCAGTAATGGAAAATTAGACCCCCTTTGTTAAGTCATTGTACTTCTTGGATTTTTTATATTCATTCAGAGAAAGTTTGATAGGGAAAAAGGCCCAGAATTGCCATTAAATTCTTAAAGCAATACTTACATTTAGAAACAAACCATGTTCCTCAATGTCACATTTGACTACTTTAGTGGGATCATGTTTAATAATTATTGCAGAAAGCATTACAAAATATTTTCATCTTATTATATAAATATTCTTTACAATTTTCACTATATCTCAAAACAATGTTTCAATTATAGAGTATTTCCTGAAGTGCTCTTTCAAATTTTCAGTTCTGGGGCATTATTAGTAATTCTTCCTAGAAGCAGCATCTGGCTCAATTTTTTTTTCACCTTTAGTCAAGAGTATACCTTGAGCAATAAAAACCAAAATAATAATTTGCAAAAAGGTTAGTTTAGGTTTATTTGCATATGAATTTTAATAATGTGTACCATTTTTAAGTTTATATTTCATTGAAATGCTCTTTTGCAAATTCCACATGCATTTTCCTTTAGGAAAACAAGTTTTCTAAAATTCATAAAACTTTTCTAATTCCTTTAAAACAGAAGATGCCTTTTTAAAAATGTTAATAGTAATCAGTAGTTCATGCCAAATAATTTTAATTAGTGCAAATTAAAATTTTATTTTCTCTAAAGACCTTAATTCATTATTTAGTTGAGGGTATTCCATTAGTTAAGTCTTTTAGTGCATTTTTTAACCTTGTCTAAATTTAATTACTCTAACAGCATTTATGTCAGCAACTTCACCAAGCATCTGAAAGTTGTTAGTGAAATCTGATGTTTCAGAAAATGTTGTCCTTGAGCAAAGCCATGAAATATTTGCAATCTTTCTGTTCTAATAACATGACATAATGACAGAAACAGTTGGAACCATGCATCCTAGCAACAAATTCAAACTATGTGCCATACATGGTCTGGAAATGTTCCTGGATTTTCAGCTACAAGTTAGGACCAATAACATAGGCTTGCCTCCACCACCTTTTAAATAAATGCCTAAAGCTGAAAGTTGGGTTTTCACTTTCTCCTTTGATTGATGTGTACTTTCTCTGACCTCCAGGCCTCTGTAGCTCAGTTTTCTACCCAGTTCCAAGGAGTCTTCCTCCCTAGTGTCGGTGACAACATGGTCCACCGGTCTTCATTGAATTTGGACAGAGTAGCCTTTCCTTCCAAAGATGTGCACTAGAGATGGGGAAAGGCAGAAGTGTGGGATTGCACATTGCTCACAGGCTACGCTGTGCGTTGGATATCAAAGGTGACCAGTGTTTTGTGATGCATTTATCATTTAGTATAGTTGTGATATTCCTGGCCTACAAATGAGTGGCTGGGGTGGAGGCATGTTTAACTTGTTTTGAGCTGGCAATGACCAGGCCATCTCCTGGTCTCTCTTTGTTGTTGGTAGATTACTTTTCACTTGTAGAGAGTGCCCATGCTTCTCTTTCCAAGTCCATGTGTGCAGATTCTCATCTTTCAAGTTTAGACTTAAGTGGAACCCCTGCCCTGTAGGCCCTCCTGTTCTTGCCCTCACCCTCTCATCTCACCCCAGCTGGAGGAGCTTTCTCCTTCCTTTGCCCTCCCAAGACACGTGCAGTGGCCCACTCTTGGGACCCCATGGGATTGAGGCACCCCATGGGATTGTCACATGCTTGGTGATTACAAGCTCAGATCTGGATCCAAACTTGCGAGCCTATGAATCCTAGCCCCATCCCCTATCAGCTGTGAGACCTGTGCCTCTATATTCATCTGTAAAATGGGCAAAATAATCCTACCTTTCTCCAAGTTGTGACGTTTAAAGGAAAAACATACTTAAAGCTCCTTTCCTGATACTTGTATGGAGAAAGCTCACCCAATGCTGGTAATCATTAGACTTGCCGTGTTCTCCCCGTGTGCTCCTGTATGGTCCTGTATGCGTGTTTTATTCCTAACTCCACGAGCTCCCTTAGGTCTAGCCATGGTGGATTGTTTTAATTTTTTATTGTGGCAAGATGCATAAAATTACCATTTTTAAATGTACAGTTCAATCATACTAAGTGCATTAATGTTGTACAACCACCATCCACCTCCAGAACCTTTCTCATCTCACAAAACTGAAACTCTATATCCTTTGAATAACATTCTATGTCCCCTGCCCCCAGAGCCCTGGCAACCACCGTTATACTGTCTCTGTGAATCTGGCTACTTGATGTGCTTCAGGTAGGTGGGGTCATACCATGAGTCTCATGATTGGATAATTGCCCTTGGTGTAATGCCCACAGGCTTCATCCATGACATAGCATTTCAGAATTTTCCTTTCTTTTTCAGACTGGATTATGTTCCATTGTGTCTGCCATATTTTGTTAATCGGTTCATTCATTGGTGGGCACTTGGTTTGCTTTAACTTCAGGGCTATTGGGAATAATCCTGCTGGGAACATAGGTGTACAGATGTATGTTCAAGTCCCTTCTCTTGGTTCTTTTGAGTATAAACCCAGCAGTGGAATGTCTGAGTCATGTGGCAGTTATGCTTAATTGGTTGAGGAACTGCTGTGTGGTGTCTGCCATAGCAGCTGCTCCTCTTTACATTGCCATCAACAGGGCACAAGGGCTCCAATTTCTCTACACTCTTGCCAACATTTGTTATTCTAATTTGTGTTTGGTTTTTGTTATGAGACATCCTAATGGGTATTATTGTGGCTTTGATTTGTGTTTTCCCAATGAAGAGTGATGTTAGCATTTTTTTTCTGTCCTTTACTGACCATTTGTATATTTTCTTTGGAGAACTGTCTATTCAAGTCCTTTGCTCATTTTCAAATTGTATTTTTTGTCGAGTTTTAGTTCTCTGTATATTCTGGATATTAATCTTTTGTCAGATATGATTTGGAAATATTTTCTTTCATGCATAGCCTTTCCAAAGGCCTTTAGGGCACAGAAATTACTTTTCATGAAATCCAGTTTTTAAAAATATATTTTTATTTTCGACATATTGATCATATTTATGGGGTACAGTGTGATATATCAATATGTGTACAGAATGTATAATGATCAAATTAGAGTAATTGGCTTGTCTGCCAGATACATATCATTCTGTTGTGTTAGGAGCATTCAAAATCCTGTACTAGCTATTTTGAAATAACAATTTAATTTGTCAACCATGGTAATCCTACTGTGCTATAGAACACTAAGTTACTCCTCTCATCCAACTGCACCCATTAACTGTCCCCTATTCCATCCTTCCCTACATTCTTCCCATGATCTGGTAACCAATATTCTATTCTCTGCTTCTTTTGAGATAAATGTTAGCTTCTATAAAAAAGTGAGACTATGTGGTATTTCTTTCTGTGCCTGACTTATTTCACTTACCATAATGTCCTCCATCTCCATCCAGGTTGTTGACAGTGACAGAATTTCATTCTCTATTTTGGCTGAATAATATTACATTGCGCACATATCCTGCGGTTTTTAGTCATTCATCTGTTGATGTGAGCACAGATGTCTCTTTGATAAACAGATTTCAGTTACTGATTTCGGATACATGCCCAGAAGTGGGATTGTTGCATCACACAGTAGTTCTATTTTTAATTGGAGAATTTCCATACTGCTTTCCATAATGCATGTACAATGCACATTCCGACCGGCAGGGTGCAAGGGTGCCCACTTGTCCACTTTCTTCTGGCACTTGCCATAGTCTGTCTTTGATAATAGCCATTCTTATTAGCGTTGAGTGATATCTCGTAGTTTGGTTCTTTTATGGAGTAGTTGAGGGATGGAGCTCAGGGCCTCATGCATGCTAGGCAAGCACTCTACCATCTTTGTGGTTTGGCCTAGCATTTCCCTGATGATTGGCAATGTTGAACTCTTTTTATACTCTTATTGACCATTTATACATTTTTTTGAGAAATGTCTATTCATGTTATTCACCTATATTTTAACCAGATTGTGTCTTTTTGCTGTTGATTTTTTTAAAAATATTTTTTTAGTTGTAGATGGACATAATACCTTTATTTTATTTACTTACTTTTTTATGTGGTGCTGAGGATCAAACCCAGTGCTTCACATGTACTAGGCAAGTGCTCTATCGCTGAGCTACAACCCCAACCCAAGAGTTTCTTATGTATCTGGAAACTAATCTTTTGTCAGATTAATAGTTTGCAAATATTTCTCTCCACTAGGTTGGTTGTCTGTTCATTCTGTTAATTGTTTCCTTTCTGTATGGAAGCTTCTTAGTTTTCTATAATCTCATTTATCAGTTTTTACTTTTGCAGCCTTTGTTACTGGGGTCCTATCCAAAAATAACTGTTCTCTTATTGCTTATTAATACCCTTAAGCATTTCCTCTGTGTGTGTGTGTGTGTGTGTGTGTGTGTGTGGGTGTGTGTGTGTGTGCGCGCGCATGCGTAATAAAATGTTTTAGTACTGGAGATTAAACTGGTAACCACTGAGATACATCCCCAGGCATTTTTATTTTTTATTTTGAGACAGAGTCTTGCCAGGTTGCTTAGAGTCTTTCTAAATTGCTGAGGCTGGCTTTGAACTTGCAATCTTCCTGCCTTAGCCTCCCAAACCTCTGGGATGACAGGCATGTACCACCACACTTGGCTTCCCTTAATTTTCTTGTAGCAGTTTCATAGTTTTGGATCTTACATTTTAAGTCTTTGATCCATTCTGAGTTCTTCTTACTTTTTTCTTTTTTGTATATGGTGAGAGAGAGGGATCTAGTCTTTCTTCTGCATGTGGATATCCAGTTTTCCCCACACCATTTACGAACAGACTTTACTTTCTCCAGTTTTTACTTTTTCTTGCTTTCTTAAAAATTAGTTGGTTATAAATACATAGACTTTGGAGTTCGTTATTCTCTTCCCTTGGTCTGTGTGTCTGTTTCTAGTCATTACCAGGCTCTGTTGTTCCTAGTGCTTCGTTGTATGTTTTAAAATCAGGTATTTTAATGCCTCCAGCTTTGTAGTTTGTGTTCAGGGGTGCTTTGGCTATTTGGGGTTTTTAAGGCTCCATACCAATTGGAGGAATGGTTTCTCTATTTGTGTGAAAAAATGTCATTGGTATTTCCATAGGAATTGGACTGAATCTGTAGTCCACTTTGAGTATGGACAGTATAACAGTATTAATTCTTATAAACTATGAACATGGGCTGTGTTTCCTATGTGTGTGTGTGTGTGTGTGTGTGTCCTCTTTGAGTTTCCTCAGGGCTTTGTAATTTTTATGGTAGAGTCCCTTTACTTCCCATTGCCTTACCTGGTTAAATTTATTCCTAGGTGTATTTTTTATTTTTAGTTATTGTGAATAGTATTACTTTATTGTTTCTCAGCAATTTTGTTACTGGTGTTTTAAATAGCTATTGATTTTTTTCATATTGTCTTTTGTTTACTGCAACCTTACTGAATTTGTTAATAAATTCTAAAAGACTTTTGGAATCTTAAAATTTTTCTGTATTTAAAATAATGTCATTTGCAGGCAGGGATAATTTGGCTTCCTTCTTTCCTATTTGTATATCCTTTATTTTTTCCTTGTCATGTTGCTCTGACTAGGACTTCCAAAATTACATTGAATAAGAGTGGTAAAGTGGACCTCTTTGTCTTGATCTTATCCTAGAGGAAATGATTTCAGATTTTCTTTCAGTATGATGTAGGCTGTAGTCTGTAGTTTTGTTATATGTAGCCCTTATTCTATTAAGGTACATTTCTTTTTTTTTAATTCTATATAAATATAGTTTATTTTAAAAAACATTTTACTAACACAATTGTACAAATTTTATTTTATACTTAATGTTTTTTAAATTTTTTATCATGAAGGGATATTGAATTCTTGAATTGCTTTTAAAAATTTTTATTTTCAACTTTTTTTGACAGTGATAAATATTTTTTAGAAAATTCTTTTTCATACATGTATATAGGGTAATAATGTCTGTTTCACAATCTACCATCCTTCACTTCCCCACCTACCTCAACCCTCCCCTCACTCCCCTCTATTCAATCCAAAGTTCCTTCATTCTTTCCTACCCACCCCCCACTATGGATCAGTGTCCACTTACCAGAGAAGACATTCGACCTTTGGTTTTTTGGGATTGGCTTATTTCACATAGCATGTCTATTTTTACCTATTGTAATGTTCATATGGTTTTTATCCTTCACTGTTTATGTTCTGTTACATTTAGTGATTTGCATATGGTGAATCATCTTGCATCCCTGGATAAATGCTATTTGATCAAGATGTAAAAATCTTACGTGCTTTTGGACTGAATTTGCTAGTACATTGCAGAGAATTTTTGCATCTATGTTCATCAATAATATTCTGTGGTTTTCTTATTTTCCTGTATGTATGTCCTTGTTTGATTTTTGGTATCAAATGAATTCTGGCCTCTTTAAATGAATTTGGAAGAGTCCCCTCCCTTTCAGTACTTTGAAATACTTTGAGAAGAACTGGCGTTAATTCTTTTAAATTTTGGTAAAATTCAGCAGTGAAATCATCCAGTGCTGGGCTTTTCTTTGTTGACATCTTTTTGTTTCTTACCACTGATTCCTAATTATTGGTTTTCTATGTCCTACTGGTTCAATTTTAATAGGTTATACTTATCCAGAAATTTATTTCTTTTAGGTTTTTCCAACTAATGGCTATGTAATTGTTCGTGGTAGTCTATATATTTCTAAGATTTTTATATTTCTTTGTAAATTCTTCTTCACAATTTCTGTCGTAATGCTCCTTTTTTCACCTCTGATTTTATTCATTTTGGTTTTCAATATTGGTTGGTCTAGTTACTGGCCTGTTCATATTTTTATCTTTTCAAAAACCAATTCTTCATGTTGTTAACGTTTTATGTATCTTTTAAAGTCTCTTTTATTTCTGTTCTGATCATTATTGTCACTTTCCTTATATTTATTTTTGGTTTGATTCTTACTGTTCTAGTTCCTTTAGTTGCATTGCTTGGTTATTTTAAAAAATATATATATTTTAATGTATTTATACATTATATACATTAATGTATATTATTAATGTATATATTTTTAATGTAGGCACTTACTGCTATGAACTTATCTCTCAGTGCATCTTTTGCTGTAGCCCATACATTTTAGGTATGCTGTTTTATTTTCATTTATCAGTAATTTTTTAAAAAATTTCCTTTTCAATTTATTCATTGAATCATGGGTAGTTGAAGAGGATGATGTTTAATTTCCATGTTTTGGTACAATTTCGAAAGTTCTTACTGAACATTACTTACTGAAATTACTAAAGTTCTTACTGAGTTTTAGTTTTATTCCATTGTGGTCAAAGATATATGCTATGATTTCAGTTTTTAAAAATTTGTCAAGATTTGTGGCTTAACAAATTGTCTATTCTGGAGAATGTTCCAGGTATTGAGGAGAATGTGTATTTAGCAAATGTTGGATGAAATGTTTTGTGAATGTTTTTAGATCCATCAGATTTATAATATAGTTTAATGCCAATATTTCTCTTTTGGTGTGGGTGATCTTCCCATTGATGGAAGTAGGATGTCAAAGTCCTTCATTATTGTTCTATTAGAGTCTCTCTCTGTTTTAGGATTTAATACTATTTGCTTTATATAACTTGGTGCTCCAGTGTTGAGTGCATATGTCTTTACAATTGTCATTTCCTCCTGTTGAATTGATTCCTTTCTCATTACCTAATAACCTTCTTTGTCTCTTTAGTTTTTTATTTAATGTCAGTGTTATCTAATACAAGAGTAGCTACTTCTGCTTGCTTTTGGTTCTTTTTTGTATAGTATGTCTTTTTCCATCTGTTCAGTAGTAAACACACAGATTTAAAAGCACGTTAGTTTCTTGGGTCTAGTTTTTTAAAATCCAGTCTATATCTTTTGAGAATTTAATCCATTCACATTCTAGGTTATTACTGATTAGTAAAGACTTATTCCAGCCTTTCTTCTTTTTTCTGGTGGTTTTGCATTTTCTTCCTTTTTTCCTCTAGTTCATCTTTGTGGTTTGGTGGTGTTCTGTATCAGTAGGGTTTGATTCTTTTCTCTTTCTCTTGTGTCTGCTCTGTTGTTGAGTTTTGTCCTTTTGGGTTTTCATGATGGTATAGGATACCCTTGAGCACTTCTTGTAGGGCAGGTGAATTCCTGTTTTTGTATTTGTTGGAAAGTCTTTATTTGTTACATTTCTGAAGGATAGCTTTGCTGGATTATAGTATTCTTTGTGGCAGAGTTTTTTCCCCACAAGAGTTTGAATACATTCTATTCTTTCCTAACCTGTAATGTTCCTACAGGGAAGTCTGCTGTTAATCTCCTGATGATTCCCCTATATGTGGCTGGATGTTTTTCTCTTGCCAATTTAGAACTATTAGTCTTGTACCTTTCACAGTCTGAGTATAGTATGTCTTGGGGAGGATTTTTGTTGTTGTTGAATCTATTTAGGGGTCATGTGAGCTTCCTGGACCTGGGTATCCATTTCTTTTCATGATTTGGAAAGTTTTCAACAATTATTTTTTTGAATAAGTTTTCTGTGAATTTTCTCTTCTCCTGAAATATCTATGTGTGAAAGTTTGTTGCCTTAACGGTATCCCTTAAGTCTCAAATTTTTCTTTCTTTTTAAAAATTCTTTTCTTTTTAAATCTGACTGGGTTATTTTTAAAGACCTGTTTTCAAACTCAGAAATTGTATCTTCTGCCTTGCCAATCCTCCTATTGATGCTCTCAACTATACTTTTTAGTTCATAGATTGAGTTCTATTATAAATAGAATCTCTGACTAGCTCTTTTTTATGATCTCTTTGTTGAATTTCTTATATCATGAATTAGCTTCAATATCATTGAATTGTTTGTATTCTCTTGTACTTTAATAAGTTTCCTTAAAATTATTCTTTTGAGTTATTTATCAGGCAATCTATCAATTCCCTTTGCTTTTCTTCTTTTTAATCCTCAATGTTCCAATTTCCTTTTCACTGGGTCTCTTGCTAGAGAGCTATCCTGTTCCTTTGGAGGCATCAGATTACCTTGTTTTTCCATGCCTCTTATGTCCCTCATTGGTATATGTGCACCTCGTGGATCAGTTGCCTCTGCCAATTATTGAGGGGCTTTGGTAGTCAGTTTTTATTGCTGATGTTTCCTAGGGTAATAGTCAGATGCACTGCATTTGTTTTGGTTCTAGATGTTCTTTAGTGTCTGTGTAGCTGCTTCTTATGTATCAGAGTTGTGATTCTGTGGAAGTCTCAGTGGCCTAGGCTGCACTGGTTGTAGGATTGTACTACCAGTAAAGATGCATCTCCCTTAGATGGGGCAGGTTCACTGTAGCTCTGAGAGTGATGTGCCTGGCCTGGGGTTATGGAGCACCAATCAGTTTATGTGCATTATGGGAGAGCACAATCACCTCAAAAGTCCAGGTAGTACAGCACAGTTTGTCTGGTAGAAGGTGGGATGTTAGTGTCTGAGGCTTCAGTGTTTGTTTGCCAGGCTATACCAAAGGGCATCTGTCTGTGTCCACGGGCTTCATTGGTGATTTTTGGGGGCTTTCCAGTGGCTGACCTGCCCAGGGAGGTCTGCTCAGCTGCTCCTCAGAGCTGAGGGTAGGCAGATGGAGCTGAGCTTCTATTTCTCTGGATCTCAGTGAACCAAGCTTCTGAGAATGGGCTGCTCTGTGCTTCATGGAAACACAAGAAGATGGGTGGGGCTGCCTACTTGCTTTCCAGAGGCCATGGTGGACCAAGTCATTTAGGAAAGACTGTTGGACTGTTTCCTGGGATCATGGGTGTGTGGCCAAGGCTGCTCATTTGCTTCCCTTGGTTTGTATGGGCTGATCTGCTCAGGGCTGGTTGCTCAGCTGCTTGATGAAGTATATTTTGTCTGAGGTTTTTGTATTTTGTTTGTTTGGGTTTTGTTTGTTGTTTTTGCTTGAGTATTTGTTGTCTTATCCATTATCCAGTCATTAAAAAATCCAACATCATGAAGATACATCAGTTTTCTTTTAAGATTTTAATAGTATTAGCTCTTACATTTAGATCTTTGATCAATGAGGTTTTTCTTTGTATATGATATTTAGATATCTAGTTTTCCCAGCACCACTTGTTGAAAAGACTATTCTTTTCCAATGGAATAATCTTGGTACCTTTGTAAAAATCATTTGACCATATTTGTGATAGGTTTTGGCTCCAGACCTTCTATTTTTTTTCAATACTGGGGATTGAACCCAGGCCATCGCATATACTAGGCAAGTGCTCTACCACTGAGCTGTGTTCCTAGACATTATATTTTTGAGACAGGGACTTATTAGCTTGTCAAGGCTAGGTTTGAATTTGTGATCCTCCTGCCTCAGCCTCTTGAATTTCTGGGATTATAAGTATATACCATCATACCTACCTCTCTCTTCTGTTGATCTGTTTTCTAGCTCTATATGAGTACCAAACTTTTGATTAAGGTAACTTTTGTAGTAAGTTTTGAGATCCGGAAGCATGACTCCTCCAAATTTGTTCTTCTCTTTCAAGATTGTCTTGACTACTAGGGGCCTTTTGAGATGTCACATGAATTTTATCTACAGGTAGATTTAGAAATCTATTTCTTTAGAAAACTTCGGTGTGATTTTGATATGATTGCATTTAGATAATGTTGAGGAATATTAACACCTTAACAATATACAGCTTTCCAATCCATGAACTTGGGATCTCTTTTTATTTATGGTTTCAATTTCCACCAGCGGTGTTTTTCAGCTTTTATTATACAAGTATTTCACCTCCTTGGTTAATTGATTCCAGAGTATTCTTTTTAATGCTGAGATCATTCATTCTTGGTGTATAGAGATTTAACTGTCCTTTGTGTCTTGGCTTTATATACTATTACTTTGCTTGATTTATTTATTCTAACATTGTGGTGTAGTATATTTACACATAAGAGTATATCATCTATGAACAGAGATACCCTTTTCTTACTCTTTTTGTCTTTTTGCCTAATTGCTTTGGCTTGGATTCCCATTACTATATTTAGAAGTGATGAAAGTGGGGATTCTTCCCTGTTCCTGAGTTTAGAGGTAGTTTTCAGTCTTTACCATTGAATATGATGTTTGCTAGGGGTCTTCTATATATGACTTTTATTATGTTGAATTAGTTTCCTTCTATTCCTAGTTTGCTGGGGTTTTTTTTCTTTTTAATGAAACGATGTTGAATTTTATTTATTTTTTATTTCTTTTAAACATTTATTTTTATGTGGTGCTGAGGATCGAACCCAGGGCCTCACATGTGCTAGGCAAGTACTTTACCACTGAGCCACAACCCCAGCCCCCGATGTTCAATTTTATAAAATGCTACTTCTGCATCGAGATGATCATGTAGTTTTTAAAAACATTCTGTTAATGTGGTATTTACTTTGATTTTCATATATTGAACCATCCTTTCATTTCAGGAATAAATCCCACTTAGCCATGTTGTATAATCCTTTTACTATGCCATTGAATTGTTTGCTAGTGTTTTATTAAGATTTTATTATTTTGTTAGGATTTACAAGGGAGGTGGTCTATAATTGTAGGTTGTTCTTTTTCCACACTTTTCTTTTTCCTCATCAGGGCAGTGCTGGACTCATAATGAATTAGAAAGTATTCCTTTTTCTTTAGTTTTTATCAAAAATCATGAGAAAGATTGGTGTTGATTCATGAAGAGTGTGTTATAATTTACATGGGAAGCCATCAGATCTAGGGCTTTTCTTTATTGGCAGTTGTTTTTTTTTTTTTTTTACAGGATCAATTTTTTAAAAAATCTGAATAGATCTATAATTCTTTGTCTTTCACTCTTGATAGCTTTTGTTTCTAGGAATTTGTCCATTTTACCTAGGTTTTCCAGTTTGTTGTCATACAATTTCTCTTAGTACTCTCCTTTTTATTTCTGTGGGACTGGCAGTAATGTCTCTTTCATTTCCAATTTTAATAATTTGAGTCATCTCTATTTTTTTTTCTTGGTTCATCTAGCTAAATATTTGCCAATTTTGTTGATTGTTTCCAAGAACCAACTTTTTGTTTCATGGATTTTTTTTAATTTAAAATTTTGAGCAAAAGAACAAACTGGAAGTATTCTACCAGATTTCAAAATATTCTACAAAGCTATTCTAATCAAAACAGCATGATATTGGCGCAATTGCACACAAACCAGTGGGATAGAAGTGAGTGCCCAGAAATAACCCTATACATCTACAGCCAAGTAATTATCAACAAAGGCATGGAATAGACACACTGAAGAAAGGACAGCCGTTGAGTACACAGTGCTGGAAATAGGATAGTCACATGCAGAAGACTGAAACTAGTTACCTAGGACTCACCAGTTAGAAAGATAAGTTCAAAATGGATGAAAGACTGAAATATATGACCTGAAACTAGCTCCAAGAAGAAAGCACAGGAGAAATGAACACTGAAATGGGTAAGGACTTTTTGGACAGGGCCCCAAAAGCACAAGGACCAAAACTAAAGGAGAAAAATGGAATTTAACCAAACTAAAATCTTTACCCCAAGAATATAAATAACCCAATCAATAAATGGGCTAAGGAAATGAGCAGACACTTCACAGAAGAAGATCTACAAGCAATCAACAGATATATGAAAAAATGTTCAACATCCCTAGTAATAAGAGAAATGCAAATCAAAACTACCTTAAGATTTCATCTCACCCCAATTAGAATGTCTATTATCAAGAATACAAGCAACAACAGGTGTTGGAGAGGATGTGGGGAAAAATGTACACTCATACATAGATGGTGGGGTTGCAAGTTAGTGCAGTCACTCTGGAAAGTGGTGTGGAGATTCCTTAGAAAACTTGGAATGGACCCACCATTTGACCCAGATATCCCACTCCTTGGCTTATGCCCAAAGGACTTAAAATCAGCATACTATAGTGATGCAGCCACATCCATATTCATAGCTGCTCAATTCACAATAGCTAGATTGTGGAACCAACCTAGATGCCCTTCAATAGAAGAATGGATAAAGAAACTGTGGTATATATACACAATGGAATATTACTCAGCCATAAAGAATGAAACTATGGCATTTGCAGGTAAATGGATGCAGTTGGAGATAAGCCAATTCCAGAAAACCAAAGGCTGAATGATCTCTCTGATAAGTGAATGATGATACATAATGCGGGATGGGAGGGAGTCAAGAATAGAGGAAGGATGGAATACATAGAGGAAAAAGAGGGGTGGGGATGGGGGGGAATAACAGAATGAGACAAACATCATTACCCTATGTACGTGTATGATTATGCAAATGGTGTGACTCTACATCAGGTACAGCCAGAAAAACAATTGTACTCCATTCGTGTATGATGATTCAAAGCAAATTAAATTAAAAAACAAAACAAAAAACGAACTAAAAAGTCCTGTTCAGTAAAGGAAATAATCAGCAGAGTGAAGAGACACCTAACACATGGGAGAAAATATTTTCAAACTGTGTCTCTGACATGGGTTAGCATCCACAGTATACAAGGAACTCAAAAAACTCAATAGCAAAAACCAAAAACTAAAATCGACCCGATTTTTAAAATGATCAACTTAAATAGACATTTTTCAAAACAGATGCATAAATAGCTACGAAGTAGTTGGAAAAAATGCTTAACATCACTAATCATCAGAGAAATACAAATTGAAACCACAATAAGATTTCACCTAACTTTAGTAAGGCTGAATGGCCATTACCAAAGACAGAAGCTAACAAGTGCTGGCAAAGATATGGATAAATGGGAATGCTTTAGTAGAAATGTAAATTAGTACAGGTATTGAAAATGGCATGTAAGTTCTTCAAAAGATTAAAAATAGGGTTGTCATGGAAATCAGCGATACTACTACTGGGTATGTATCCAAAAGAAACGAAATTGATATATCAAAGAGACAAAGAGACAAAGTACCCCTTACTTTGGCAAATGCCAAGATAGAAATCAACCTTAAATGTCCATCAGCTGGGGAATGGATAAATAAAATGTGCTGTATATACATGATAGAATAGCATTCTACCATAAAAAAGAATGATATCCTGTCATATACAACAATATACGTAGAGGAGGAGGTCATTATGATAAAGTGAAATAAGCCAGGCACTGCATGATCTCAGGTATGTGGAATCTAAAGTTGCTCTCATAGAAGTTGAGAATAGATGTTGGTTACCAGAGCTGGGGAGTAGAAGGATGGGGAGAGGTTGACCAATGGGTACTACATGTAGTTTTCCAGGGTAAGAATTTCTAGAGTGTTATTGCACAGTAGAATGACTATAGATGAGGATTATGTACTGTGTATCTCAAAGCTAGAAGAAATATTTAACCATGAATGATTTTTCACTGTGAAGAAATGACCGATAATTGAGGAGATGTTTAACCTGACTTGAACATTTCACAAATGTATACATATATATAAAAAATCACATGACACCCCACTCTTCTATATAATTTTTTATTTGTATCAGTTAAAATAAAATAAAATTTTATGATGTATATTCGCCATACATGTTATTTCAGTTTTTTATTGGTGTACTATAATTATACACAACAGTGGGATCCATGATGCCACATTCATTCATACGCATAACATAACTTGAGCAATCTCACTCCCCAGCACCTTCCCTTTCCCTCCCCACCTCTTTCCCTCCTTCACCTGCTCTATTCTACTTTTCTCCCTTCTATTTTAATTAGTGTATTATAATTCCACCACTGTAGGATTCACTGTGATCATACATGGATGCAGCATAGTTTGGGAGATTTCATTCCTTATGACGTCTCCTCCTCCCTCCCAGCATGTTATTTTACATATTGTAAAATAGGAACAAATTAACATACCCAGCATTCTGCTTAGTTACCTATTTCTTCTCCTATAGCCATAGCAGTTTGACTTTGCTCATTTCGACAAAACTCCTCTGACATACTATTATTAAGTATAACCCTAATGTTGGGCGTTAGTCTTTCAATTTACTCATCCTGTGTATTTACTAACTTGATGTCTTTTGATGGCTTTATAATTTCCTTTCCCCAGTCTGACCCTAGTAACTATTGTTTCATTTTCTATTTCTGTATATTTGTCTTTCTTTTTAAAAGATTATGCATGTAAGTGAGATCATGCAATGTTTTTATTTCTGTATCTGGTTTATTTTACTTAGCATAATGTCCTCTAGGTCCACCCATGTTGTGGCAAATTGCAGGGTCTTCTACAAGAAGAAATGATATTCCATTGTGTATTTCTTTGTCCATTCATCCTATTGGTGAACACCATAGGCTGTTTCCGTATTCTGACTACTGTGCATAGGGCTGCAACACTGAGCATAGGTGTGCCTATATCCATGAGGCCTTGGTTTTGTTTTCTTTTGGTTTTTAAACTAAAAAGGGATTATGGGTCCATATGGTAGTTCTATTTTTTGGTTTTGAATTCTGTGGTATATAAGTCAGCTTTCCATCACTGTGACAAAATACCTGAGGAGGAATGGTTTATTTTGGTTCAAGTCTTGAAGGTTTCAGTCTATGGTTGATTGGCCCATCACTTTTGGGCCTGTGGCACAAGTGGCAGAGTCCTGATATCTCTTTCAAGAGCACACCCAATGACCTTTCTTCACTATGCTCCGCCTCTTAAAGAGTTTACCCTTCTCAACAGCACCTAGTTGAGGCCACTGTTTAATACCTGGGCCTTGATTTTTGCATAGGAGGAGGGATCATTTTTAGTCTTCTGCATGCAGATATCCAGTTTTCCTAGCACCAAGGAGGCTCTCCTTTCTCCTATGTTTATGATGCTGTCATCAAGAATGCTGGCTATAGGGCTGGGGTTGTGGCTCAGTGGTAGAGTGCTTGCCTGGCATGTGTGAGGCACTGGGTTTGATCCTCAGCACCATGTAAAAAAATAAAGGTATTGTGTCCATTAACTACTAAAAAAAATTAATTAAAAAGAATGCTGGCTATAGATGAATGGGTTATTTCTGGATTTCTATTATGTTTCCATTGGTCTCTCTGTGTAATTTTATCCCAGTATCATACTCTTTTGGTTACTATGGCTTTGTTATATGTTTTGAAATTAGGTGTTGCGATACCCACATCTGTTTTTTTTTGTTTTGTTTTGTTTTGTTTTTTCCCAAAGGTTGCTTTGGCTATTTGGAGTCCTTTGTGCATCAACATGAATTTTAGAACTTTGGGGTGGGAGTTTGTGTAGAAGGTTATTGATATTTAAAGGGGATTGCATTGAATCTGCAGAGTGCTTTGGGTATTATAATAAAAATTTTTGCAATGTTGATTCTTCTATGCATGAGCATGGGAGGTTTTCCCATCTTTTGGGGTCTTTAATTTCTTTCATCAGTGTTTTTTAAATTTTTATTGTATAGGTCTTTCACTGTGTTAAAGCTTTTTTCTAGTTATTATTTCATTGTGGCTGTTGTGTATGGGATTTCTTTTACAGTTTTTCTCAGAAAATTTGTTATTAGTTTATCATATGTTGATTTTTGTATCCTGCTACTTTGATGAATTCATTTGTCCATTTGAATATTCTTTTGATGAACTCTAGGTTTTTCTACATATAGAATTATAACATCTGGAAACAGGGATAGGCTTCCACCCTTCTTATGTGTATGATTTTTTTTTCTTGTCTAATTGCTCTGGCTAAAACTTCTAGTACTAGTTCAAATAAGTACATTCAGGACAATATAGGTTGTAGGTTTAGTATACATAGCCTTTATTTTGTTGAGGTAGGATCCTTCTCTACCTCCTTTACTCAGGGCTTTCCTCAGGAAGTAATGTTGAATTTTACCAAATGCTTTGTTTTTTTTCATTTCTATTGTGATCATATAATTTATTCTTCTTTCTCTTGATGTGATATATTACACTTATTGATTTGCGTATTTTGAGTCATCCTGTCAGAGAAAACCACCTCGATTATGGTGAATGATCTTTTTGATATGCTGTTGAATTCGATATGCTATTATTTTGTGGAGAATTTTACATCTATGTTTATTGATCTATAGTTTGTTGCTGTGTCCTTGTCTGGTTTTGGGTAATAGGGTAATGCTGACCTCATAGAATGAATTTGGAACAATTCCCTCCTTTTAGTTCTTTGGAGAAGTTTGAGAAGAATCATCACTAGTTATCTTTAGAAGTTCTGTAAAATTCAGTGGTGAAACCATATGATCCTGGGCATATTGTTGTTGTTTGTTTTGGGTACTTTATTACTGATTCATTTTCATTACTTCCTATTGATTGCTCATCTGGTTGTTATGTCATCATAATTTAATTTTGGTAAGTCATATATGTTCAGAAAATTGTGTTTCTTCTAGATTTTCAATGTGTTAGCATGTAGCTTTTTAAAATAATAATCCCTAATCATCCTTTGTATTTCTGTGACATCAGTTAAATTGTGTTCTCTTTCAACTCTAATCTTATTTGAATTTTACATATTTTTTCTTCATTAATCTAAATAACAGTTTTTGTTTGTCTTTCCAAAAATTTCATTGATTTTATTTATTTGGTTTTCTTTTCATTTACATGGGCGCTGATCCTTATTTCTTTCCTTCTGTTGATTGAGTTTCGTTTGTTCTCACTTTTCTAAGTCCTTGAGTGACACCATTAGGTTGTATATTTGAAATTTTTTTCTTTCTTGCTATAATCAGCTATTCTTTCTTAGTACTACTTCTGCTGTATCCTCCAAGTTTTGTTATGATGCGCCTCCATTTTCATTTGTTTCAATACATTTTTAGTATTTCCCCTTTAATTTCATTCATTCAAAAATGTTGCCAGGCACAGTGGTACTAGTGACTTGGGAGGCTGAAGCAGGAGGATCACAAGTTCATGGCCAGCCTTGTCAACCTAGTAAAACCCTGTCTCAAAAAATAAAAAGGGCTTGGGACCTAGCTCAGAGGTAGAGTGCCCCTGGGTTTAATCCCAGCAACACACACACCCCACCTTCCCCGCTCCCCCGCCACACAAAGGTGTTTTGTTCAGTCTCCATGTACTTGTGCAATAACTAAAATTAATTTTAACTTCTTGTTTTGTTTAATTGTGATCGTAAAATATATAGGATATGACTTCAGCTTTAAGAAACGTATTAAGTCATGTTTTGTGACCCAATACATGGTCTTAAGGAAACAGTTCCATGTACTGATGAAAAAGTGTATTTTGTAGCTATTGGATGGAATGTTCTATAAGTGTCTGTTAAGTCCATTTAATGTAAAATATAGTTTAACTGATATTTCACACACACACACACACACACACACACATTTTGGTGTGGATGATTAGTTCATTGATGAAAGTGTGGTGTTGAAGTTCCATACAATTATTGTATTAGAGCCTGTTTTTCCCTTTAGTTCTAATACTGTGTGTTTTATAAACTTCCCTCAGCATTTGGTAGGTATAGATTTATGACCATTTTGTCTTCCTTCTGAATTGATACCTTGATCATTATATGGTGACCTTCTTTGTTTCTTCTCACAGTTTTTTTTTTTTTTTTTTTTTTTTTTGGTGGTGCTGGGGATTGAACCCAGGGCCTTGTACATGCTAGGCAAGCCCTCTTCCAACTGAGCTATATCCCCAGCCTCTTCTTACAGTTTTTGATTTAAAGTCTCTTCGTCAGATAGCAACTCTTGCTTGCTTTAGGTTTCCATTTTCATGGAATATCACTTCTCATCCATTCACTCTTCTGGCTCTGTGTGTCCTTACTGGTGAGGTATGAGTCTTGTAGACTGCTCATTATTGTTTATTTGTCCACTCAGCTAGTCTGTATCTTAATTGGAGAATTGAGTCTGTTTATACTTGAGGTTATTTTTGACAGGTATCCTGTCTTTTTTTCTGGTTGTTTTGAATATTCATTTATCCTGTCTTATTCATCTTTGTGGTTTGATGTTTTATTATAGCGATAATTTTTATTATTTTTTATTTTTCTTTTGTATGCCTGTTCTTCTAGTAGGATTTATACTTTCACATGCTCTCATGCTGGTAGTTCTCTTTCTTTCACTTCTGGGTGAGGGATCTCCTTTGGGTGTCTTTTGTACACTGGCCTGCTGTCATGAATTACCTTAGTTTTTGCTTGTCTTGTCAAGACTTTATTTCTTCCTGTCTGAAGGATAGCTCTGATGGGCATAGTATTCGCAGTTGGCAGTATTTTGTTTCAGGACTTGGAATATATTCTTGGTCTGTAGGGTTTCTTCTGAGAAATAAGTTTTAAGTCTTACAAGAACACCCTTAAACGTGACATGATACTTTTCTCTTACAGATTTTAGAATTCTTTGTTTTGTACTTTTAATAATTTAACTTTAATATGATATGGTGAAGATCTTTTCTGGTCAGTATATTTGACATCCTCTAAGTCACCTGTATATGAATGTCCACATCTTAAGATTAGGGAAATTTTCTCCTATTAGGTTTCCCATACCTTAAAACCTTTCTCTCATCTTCAGGTATTTCAAAAAACATACATCTTCATTCATTTAATGGTATCCCAAAGTCTAGAATGTTCTTTTCTTTCTTTTTAAAATCTAAGATATTGTGAAAGACCCATGTCAAGTTCTGATCCTCTTTTGTCTACCTGATCTAGCCTATTTGAGTCTTTCAACTATATTTTTCTTTTCTTTGCAGTACTAAGATTGGGCCCAGGAGCACTCTACCAGTGAGCTACATCCCCAGCCCTTTTTATTTTATTTTGAGATAGTCTCACTAAGGCTGTCTTCAAATTTGTGATCCTCTTGCCTGGATTTCCCAAGTTGCTGTGATTATAGGTGTGCACCACCATGCCTGGCTCACCTGCAATTTCTATTGACTCATTGAGCTCTTCATTTTCAAGATTTCTGATGGTTTCTTTAAAAACTCTGTTGCTTTACAGAGTTTCTCGTTCACATCTGCATCGTCTTCCTAAGTTCATTTATTTTGTGTTTCCGAATTGGATGTGCCTGTCTGGTGGGTCAGGTATCTCCACCACTTTAACAGGTTGACTTTCCTAGTAAGCTTCTTTCTCCTGAAGATATGAGTTGGGGTATCAATGTGTTGTGCAATGTTGGCTTTATTTCCAGCTAGATACCATAGCATAGTTTATTTATAGCTTCTTTGACTGCAATTACTAACTTTTGTGATAGTATGTACCATGGAGTAGTCAGTCTCTGGAGGACACACAAGAGTGGAAATGCTATAGCAGTTCAGACAGGTGTGGGACACAGAGCTAGCTATGGGCTGCTTGCTGTGAATACTCCTATAGGAGGAGTGGTGGCTCCTGTTGGGTGATGGGAATCTCTTCAGTTACTGTTGATTTTAGCTCTGCTATCAACACGTGCTTCCTGCCTTGGTAACCTTAGTGGTATCAAGGGGCCTGATATAGTTTTCCTCTGACTAGTCAATAGTGCATGCAGGTCCAAATGCTGCTTGAGAAGATGGTGATGGGAACCTTACCTCCCCTCTGTGGTTCTCAGACCCAGTCCTGACAGCAGTGCTGTGGCAGGCAAGGTGCAGGGCAGGCATTCAGTGTGGACTGCTTAAAGAGGGTGGCAGTATACACCCAGAAGCAGGGCTGCTGAAGGTGTCAAAGATCCTCTGGGCCCTCTTTGGCCATGCATGCCCGGGGGTGGGGCAACAGTTGGAACCATGAAGTTGCTCAAAGCCCCCTCAGCATGCGACTGTGGGCAGGACAGCAGAACCAACCAAGTTGTTACCTCCCTGTACTGTTAGTAAGAGCACAGTGCCTTGCGGAGAAGTGATAGGAGTTGTGGAATGTACCCTGCGAGTTCTGACACTGGCCTGAGTCCATGTGTGGCTGGCCTTGCCTTTGGACTCAGATGACATGCTCCCTAATTTCCTGGTTCTAAGGTGGCACCCTGTTTTCCCTCCATGTTGAAGCGCCCATCCCCTCGAGTGCATCCCCTACAGGGGGCTTAACTCAGTGATCCTGTTTGCCAAGTTGGTTTCACAAGACGCCCACTTCCTGGGCCAGTACAGTGGGATGTCTGTGGAGTCCCAGAGATGGGAATGTGTCGGGGTTTCCTAACGCAGTCAAAACTCAGACCATGACTCCTGGCTATGGTCCTTGCTGGGAGATGATGTGGGATCCTTTTCCAAAGGAAGGCTATTGCGTAGATTTGGGGTTGTTTATCTAAGTGGGCTATAAAGTCAGTAGCTAGAATTGCCATCATCCATCTGCACTGAAAGTTTCTTGACATTCTTTTTTCCTCTTCTTCCTGCAAAGGAAGGACTCCCTACCCCTGGCTCTGCATCTGGTGTAGCAGTTGCTATTGTCCAGGTCTTGGAATCATTTGCTGATTTCCAGTGTTTTGTCCTCACCACTCACCTCAAAATGTAATTATATGCTTTCTACTTTGGTTCGTTTTGTGAAGAAGGACAGTGCTGGGTAGCTCTTTTCACCATCTTGACTCTATGGTTGTGTTTTAAAATGATGTCTGTTGGTTGAATTTCTCATTAAGATCATGAATTATTTTCATGATTTCATTGATTTGTCTATCATTAAGATTGTTATTTTGAATTTCTTTTCAGGCAATTCACAAATGTCCTTGTCTTTGGGGTCAGTTACTGGAGAATTATGATGTTCTTATAGTGGTATCATGTTTGCTTTTTGATGTTTGTGTATTTGCACTGATGTTTCACATCTAGTAGAACAAACTCTTGTTCTAGTCTTTACAGAGTGGCTTTTCTAGGGGAATACTTTCACCTGCAGATAGGTCTGAGAGGCCACTTGAGAATAATGTGTGGCCCTGGTTCCAAGTGGATGCAGTGGTATAACCTCCATGCAGATTCTTCAGTTGTAATGCACGTCAGCAATCATTGTGGTTCCCTCAGTGACCCAGGCTGTAGGACATTGCAGCCGCAGTGGTGGCAGCATAGGATCCTGGTGGCAAGGGCTTTTGTGGTCCTTCTGTTTCCCTTTTCTGCATCATGGGGTCTTGGCTGAAGGGATTCCTCTTGATGTTGGGTCTGACATGACCCACAAGCAGCTTCAGCAATGTTGGGCTCCAGGGTACAGGTGTTTATAGTAGCTGTTGTGTCAGAGTCCTGAGCTCAGGGACTTGTGGACCTATTGTGGGTCTTGGGGTGCAAGTTACTTTCTGGGGCATGGTTAGATGCAGACTACACAAAGCTGGATCTTTTCTGGACTCTGAGGCAACTTCCAGATATTTGGGGTAGGGCAATGGTTACAGCTGCAGTTTTGGAATCGGAGCCAATAGGACACGGTGGCACTGATGCTCCAGGGAATGCTGTACTGTGGTGGTGACTCTGGATCTTTAGATGGGGAGACACAACTTTATTCTGAACTCTATGAGGCCTGGTGCTGTGGCAGCAAGGACCCTGAAATGATGGAGCAGAGCTGTGACTTGGGGGTTAGGGGCAGACAGGCACAGAGGTGGCTCTACTTCCTCTGGAGGTTAATGTCTCAGCAGCTCAGCCTGTAAGGGGCTAGTCCCATTTCAACCAAGCATGGTACTAAAGTCGCTTGGCCTTTAGAGCAGGTCTCAACCCAGTCAGTGGTCTGTTCTGCTGTGACACAAGGTGACACATCAGCTTAGCCTTGGTGTATGCAGTTGCCCAACTCAGCTAAGGCACCCATTCCCCAGGATACAAGCCCTGCTTCAGCTAAGGCACTGGTGACATCCTATCACAGCTGAGTGGACAAGGCATTGTTTCCTGGAGACCCAGGGAATTGCTTCAGCCCAGTATGGGTCTCTTGTCTTCCTATTTTGTATTTTATTTATTCTCTATTTTTATTATTTTCTTTCTTCTGCTAGCATTGGGCTTAATGTTGTCATTGCTTTTTTTTTTTCTAGTTATTTAAGTTGCAGAGGTGGGTGGTTGTTGAGATGTTAGTTTTATAGTTTTAATTCCCCCTGCCTTAGCTTTTACTATGTTGTACATTTCAGTTTGTCGTGCTTTCATTTTTATTCATCCCTAGGTCTATTCTGCTTTCCTTGTGACTTCATCTTTGAGTTACTGGTTGTTTAAGAGAATGTGTTACTTCTTTTCCACAATTTGTGGATTTTCCAGTTTTCCTTAAGTAATTGATTTCTAACTTCATCCTGCCATAGTCAGAGAAAAGCCTTTGTATGCTGTCATTTTAAATCTACAGAGACCTAGTCTGTGACCCAGCATATGGTCTGTCTGGGAAAATGTCCCACACCCACTTGTCAGGAATGTATGTTCTGTTGTTGAGTGGAGTGTCCCATAAACGCCTTAGATTTAGTTGGTTTTCTGTTCAGGTCTTCTGTGTCCTTACTTATGTTTGGTGTTCTGTCCATTGTTAGTGGTAGGGTATGAAAGTTTCCAGCTACTATAGTGTCTATTTCTCCCTTCAAATCTGCCAATTTTTGCTTCATATATTTTGATGGCCTGCTGTTAGGTGTATGAACATTTATAATTGTTATATCTTCTTGCTGTATTGATCCTTTTATTATATATAATGCCTTATTTGTCTCTTATAATCTTCTATATATATTCAAAGTATATTTTGTTGAAATTAGTATTGCTAGCCTGCTTTTGCTTACTATTCGCATTGGTTACTTTTTTTTTTTTTTTTTTTTGTTGGTACCAGGGATTGAGCCACATCCCCAACTCTTTTTATTCTTTGTTTTAAGACGGGTCTCACAAGGTTGCTGAGACTGGCTTTGAACTTGCAATCCTCCTGCCTCAGCCTCCTAAATTGCTGGGATTACAGGCATGCACCACCATACCCATCTGAACATCTGTCTTTTAATTGAAAAGCTTAATCCATCTATAATGATTACTGTAATTATGGACAAGGAGGGTCCTCTGTAATTTGCTGTTTGTTTTTAATATGCCGAATCGCTTGTTTGACTCATTTTCTGCATTATTCTTTCTCTTATATTTACTTGATTTTTTTTAATAGTGAGACATGTTAATTCTCCATTTTCCTTGTGTATATTCCATAACTGTTTTCTATGTAGGGGGCCATGGAGATTACATTTAACTTCCTAAAGTTATAACACTGTAATTTTAATTTTTATCTCCTTAATTTGTTTTCATAACCAGAGACTGCTCATTTACAGCCCTGTCTTTAACCCTTTCATTACTGATGTAACAAAATTGTATTTTTGTATCTTAATGTTTAATTTATTAGTATTTTTTTTTATATTTTATTTAGAGAGAGATTCTCATGGAGCTGCTTAGCTTCTCGCAGTGACTGAGATTGGCTTTGAACTCGAGATCCTCCCTCAGCCTCCCAAGCTGTTGGGATTACAGGCATGTTTCACTGTACCTGGCTTTAATTCATTAGTTTAAAAAATTAGGTAGAAAACAAAATGTGGAGCTATAAACCTTAATTATAATGCTAGGATTAAGGCTAGTAATTTTAAATATTTGTTAATCTTCCAGATGAGTTAGAAAACAAAGTAGTAACAGATCATTGTTCCAATAACACTGTCTTTTAAAATAGCTCACGTATTTATGTCTTAGGGGATGTGTGTTTCTTCACACAACTCCATGTTACTGTCGTGTTCTTCATTTCCATCTCCAGGACTCCTTTTCAGGTTTCCTGTAGGGTGGGTCTAGTGTAATGAACTCCTTCAACTTTTGTTTACCTGGGAATGTCTTGATTTCTGCTGTATCTTTTGAAGGACAGTTTTGTTGGGTACAGGATTCCTGGTTGTCAGTTTTTTCTTTTCAGTACGTCAGATGTGTCAACTCACTGTCTCCTGACTAGAGCGTCTCTTCTGAGCTCTGCTGATCCTCTCCTGAGGACAATGTGTAGGTCATAAGTCACTTCTCTTGCTTTTTTCTGTCTTTGAGTTTTTGACAGTTGGATCATGAAGTATCGTGGGTCTCTGGGCTCATCTTGCATTTAGTTTGTTGAACACTCATATATTTATTTTCATGTATTTTATCAAATTTAGGGATTCTTAGCTCATTTCATAACCTCTTTGTCCCTTTCTCCCTCTCCCTCTGGGACTCCCACATTGAGTTTCCTGGATGGTGTTCAGGTGTTGTGGGCTCACCCCTTTTCTCCAATCTTGTTTTTCTCTTTTTAAAATTGTAGACTGATAATCATAGGTGTATATACATTTATGTTAAAGATTTTTATTTCATTTATTAACAGTATAGAATATTAAAGCTAAGTGGCATAGCAATCACCTCAAATTTTTTATGGTAGGAATCATATATGGAACTTAGTGATTTTGAAATGGATAGTATATAATTTGCTCTGTTTGCCCTGCTATGGGTGCAGTAAAACTTGGAACTTATCCATCCTGTCTGGTTGAAGCTTTGTACCCACTGACCATCATCTCCTCATTTCACCCGCTCCCACTTTCTGGTATCCACCATGCTATTCTCTGCTTCTTTAAGCTTGATGGCTTTAGATTTTACAAAAAGAAGTGAGAAAGTGCCTTTCTGTGCCTGGCTTATTTCACTTAGCACAATGTTCCCCAATTCTACCTTGAGTATTTGGATTTTTCTGTGGTTCCATATAAATTTTAGGATTTTTACATCTATTTCTATGAAAGTGACCTTGAAATTTTGGTATAGATTACATTGACTCTGCAGATAACTTTGGATAGTAGGCCAATACTCACAATATTAGTTCTTCCAACCTGTGGACATGGGATATCTTTCCATTTATTTATCTTTTTCAGTTTCTTTTAATATTTTACATTTTTCATTATGGAGATTTCTCACCTCCTTAAATTTATCTCTAAATATCTTTAGCTATTGTAAATATTTTTAGCAATAGCAATCAAGGAATTGCTTCTTCTAATTTTTATTTCAGAATGTTTGTATACAGAAATGCTACTGAATTTCCTGTGACTTTTGTACCATACAACTGTATTGTATTTGTTCATTAATTCTAATGGTTCTTGAGATGATCATGATTGTTTTTAAGTCTATTCATATGATGAATTACGTTTATTGATTTCTGTATGTTGAACCAACCCTGCATCCCTGGGATGAACCCCCTTGATCGTGGTTCACAATTTTTTTTGTGTGTGTGTTGCTGGGGATTGAACTCAGGGTCTTGTGCTTGCAAGGCAAGCGCTCTACCAACTGAGTTATATCCCCAGCCTAGTTCACAATCTTTTAAATATGTTTTTGTATGTGAGTTGCCAGAATCTTATTGAAAATTTTTGCAACTATGCTCATCAGGGATATTGGTCAGAGGTTTTCTTTCCTAGATGTGTCTTTGTCTGATAATGGTATCAGGGTGATATTAGCCTCATAGAATGAGTTTGGAAGGGTTCCCTCCTTTTCTATTTCATAGAATAATTTGAGGAGTATTGGTGTTAATTCTTCTTTGAAAGTGTTGTAGAAATTGACTGAGAATCCATTTGGTCCTGGGTTTTTCTTAATTGGTAGGTTTTTAATGGTGCTTTCTATTTCATTACTTGAAATTGTTCTTTTTAAATTGTGTATGACCTCCTGATTCATTTTATGTAGGTCATATGTCTCTAGAAATTTGTCAATGTCTTCAGTATTTTCTATTTTGTTGGAGTATAAATTTTCATTAATAGTTTCTAATTATCTTCTGTATTTCAGTTGTCTGTTGTGATATTTTCTTTTTTGTCATGTATTTTAGTAATTTGGGTTTTCTGTCTTTTTGTCTTCATTAGTGTGTCTAGGGGTTTATCAATTTTATTAATTTTTTTTTCAAAGAACCAACTTTTTGTCATTTTTTTTCAATTTTTGTTGCTTCAATTTCATTGATTTCAGCCCTGACTTTAATTATTTCCTATCTTCTACCGTTTTTGGTGTTGAATTGTTCTTTTTCTGGGGCTTTGAGATGTAATGTTGGGTCTTTTATTTGTTGACTTTTTATTCTTTTAATAAATGAGTTCAATGCAATGAACTTTCCTCTTAACACTGCTTCCATAGTGTTCCAGAGATTTTAGTATGTTCTATCAGTATTCTCATTTACCTCTAAGTATTTTTTCATTTCATCCTTGATTTTTTTCACTATCCATTTGTCATTCAATAGTGTATCGTTAGTCTCCAATGTTAGAGTAGCTTCTTTTTTTAATTTTATTGTTGGTTTATAATTTCAATTCATTATGATCTGGTAGAATACAGGGCATTATCTCCATTTTTTAAAATTTACTAAGAGTTACTTTGTGGCATAAGATATGGTCTATTTTCGAGAAGGATCCATGTGCTTCTGAGAAAAAAGTATATTCACTTGTTGATGTATGAAATATTCTATATATGTCTGTTAAGTCTAGATTATTGATCATATTATTCAGTTCTATAGTTTATTTAGTTTTTGTTTAGAAGATCTGTCCAGTAGTGAGAGAGGTGTGTTAAAGTCACCCAGTATTGTTATATTGTGGTCTATTTGATTCTTGAAATTGAGAATGGTTTGTTGATGTACATAGATACTCCATTGTTTGGAGCATAGATATTTACAATCATTATGTTTTGCTGCTGTACAGTTCCCTTCAGTGGAATGAAATGACCTTCTTTGTCCCCTCTGATTAATTTTTGCTTGAAGTCCACTTTATCTGATATGAGGATAGAAACCCCTGCTTGTTTACACATCCATATGAGTCAGATGTTTTTTTCTCATCCTTTCACCTTTAGTCTGTGGATGTCTTTGCCCATGAGTTGAGTCTCTTGGAGACAGCATATTGTTGAGTCTTGTTTTTTAATCCAATCTGCAAGTCTGTGTCTTTTGATTAATGAGTTTAGGACATTAATATTCAAGGTTATTACTGAGATATGACTTGTATTTCCTGTCATTTTGGTTTGTTTCTGTCTTTTAATTTGATTTAGTTTGTCTTTTGACTATTCCTTTAATGTAGTTCCTCCCTTTGCTGGTTTTCACTTCTTTTTTCACTTCATCCTCATGGAATATTTTTTTTAGAATGTTCTGTAATGCAGGCTTTCTATTTGTGAATTCTTTTAACTTTTGTTTATCATGGAAGGTTTTTATTTCATCTGCAAATATGAAACTTAATTTTGCTGGATATAAAATTCTTGGTCGGCATCCATTTTCTTTCAAAACTGAAATAGGTTGTTCTATGACCTCCTAGCTTTGAGGGTCTGGATTGAGGAATCAGTTGAGATCCAAATTGGTTTTCCCCTAGACTTAATTTGCTTTTTTTCTCTCAAGCCTTTAAGATTTTATCCTTATTCTGTATTATAGTCATTTTCATTATAATGTGTCTTGGTATGGGTCTGCTGTAGTTTTGTACTTTTGGGGTCCTATAAGCCTCCTGTGTTTGATTTTCTATTTCATTCTTTAGGTTTGGGAAAATTTCTAATATTATGTCATTGAAAAAATTGTGCATTCCTTTGGTTTGTATCTCTGCTCCTTCTATCCCAATAACTCTTAAATTTGTTTTCTTCATGTAATCCCATAATTCTTGGAGGTTCTTTTCATGGATTCTTACCATCTTCTTTGCAAGGTCAAATTTATTTTCTGTACTAAATTTTTGTCTTCATTGTCTCAAGTTCTGTCTTCCAAATAGTCTATTCTGTTGGTGATACTTTCCATTGAATTTATAATTTGATTTATTGATTCCTTCATTTCAAGGATTTCTGCTTGTATTTTTTTTCACAATCTAGAACTCTTTATTGAAGTGATCTTTCATGTCCTGTTTTTTGTCTTTGATTTCACTCTTTTTACCCTCCTGTGATCGTCACAGATCAGATTAACCATGTACATTCTAAACTCCTTCTTGGACATTTCTATTGTGTTGTCAGTGGCTTTTCTTATTGGGGCATCTTGGTTGGTTGTGGCATTTTGTTCCCTTGTTTTTTCATATTGCTTGTGTGTTTTCCCACTAGCTGTATGAATCTGGGGCAGTACAGATTCTACCATGTAGACCTATATTGTCACTGAGGATTTGCAGTATCCCGCCTTTAAGAGGAAGACCAATATCAACAACACCCAGTGCAAATAACATACAGCCTCAAATCTAATAGCTCCCAGCAAGGTGTCCACTGCCCTCTAGCTATGAACAGCAATAATGAATTCTATCAGTGTCCACAATAAAAACTAAAAATTTGCCAAACAGATATATAATCTCAAATAGTGGTCAAAGAAAGAACAGAAAGAGTGCAGGACATGGTGTTCATGAGGGTGAAAGAGAGAAGCCAGAAGCGAAAATCCACAGGAAGAATTGGAGAGGAACCAACAGAGATTGGTTGTTATGTGGAGATAAGGTAGAAAGGGAATCTAGGAAGACAGACAAGCTAGAGGAAGAATACATATAAAAAGAAGAAAAAAATTAACAGTGTAAGTATACAGCAGAACTACAAAACCGCATGCATATATTACTGCCTTCAACAAACTGATGCACAAAAACACCCTGCTCCAAATATGGTGGAGAGAGATGCCAGAGAAGAAAAAAATAAAGATAAAATAGATCTCGGTGGAAAATTGAACAACTGTCTCTACCAGCATCCAAAAGCTTCTCAGCCCTGTCTCTGACTTCCTATAAGACTGCCTGGCCCAGCCCAACCCTGGCAGACCCAGTCACTGTCTCACCAATCTGGACCTCAAATGTCCTGGGTTTGGCCACATAGCAATCCCAAGATCGCCATGCCCCTGGAATTTGGAGAGAGACCACGCAGGATGAGCAATCCTGAGACACAGTAACAAGATGCTGGCAACCTGCACTCCCAGGAGGAAGACCCTAGTTGCAGCCAAACCTGTAGGCACCCGACACTGAACCTGTGGGTCCTGGCCAGTATCCCAGACAGGGGCAGCTGCTCCCCAAGATGGCCGTGGCAGCAAACCCACCGGCACTCCAAACAAATCCCGGGCTCTCACCGGCTCTTAAAATGGATGTGGCTGCATGCAGCCTGACCTGGAGTCTCCCTGGCAGTGGACCTCTGGACAGTGGACCTCTGGGTAGTGGGGGAAGTAGTAGTAGCAGGAGTTGGTGGCAGCAGGCAGGAAGTCAGCAGCACCTGCAGATGTCCATGGCTTTGGCAACAGGTGGGGGAACTGTGGCAGCAGTGGTGGTGGCAGTGGCTGTGGTTGCAGTTGCAGCAACACCCAGAGAGGAGACCTCCGGGTGACCTCCAGGGAGGGGCAGCGGATTTGGCAGCAGCAGGGGCAGCATTGTAGATGGCATCCGGACGTCCAAGGCAGCGTTGAGGGTAGCAGACCTCCAGGCGAGGGCCTCTGTGACAGTATCAACAGTGCCCAAAGACCTCCAGGTACCTCTGGCTCTCTGTGGCAGCAGCCGCAGGGGCAGCTGCACCCCTCCCCCTAGAGGGTGGGAGGCTGCCTCTGGGTGGCTGCTGAGGCATCTGTCATCTGTGCAGCAGTGTCTGCCCCCTAATCTTAACATGTTTTTTCTAAGTGTATTTCAGAAAAAGATTATCAGTGTTGCAAAGGAAGCTTTTTGAGTTATGGTCATTACTATGGTTTGGATATTAAATATTCCCCCAAAGCTGGTGTGCTAAAGCTTGGCCACCAGCCTGTGGCACCACTGGGAGGTGGGGCCTTTAGTAGGTAGAAAGTTAGGTCACAGGGGCACCTTTGAAAGGGATATTGAGACCCTGACCCTTTCTCTTTGCTTCCTGGCCACCATGAGGCGACCAGCTTCCTCTCCCATGATGCACTTCCTCTCCACAGCCTCACAACAACAGGGCCAAGTGACTGTGGGCTGAGCCTCTGAAACTGTGAGCCCAAATACTTTTAATAGATTGATTCTCCAGCATTGTTACAGTGCTAGGAAGTGAACAGCCTAAGGAACCCCCTTTCCACTCAGCATCTTGTAGGACTAGCAGTGTTCTAAATACACTAGTTCAAATATATGACCATGTCACATTTCATCATTTTGTATTGATAATTTTCAGAGATAACCGAGAAGGATCTTGGGTGTGTGAAGTATTCAGGCCTCTGAGTATACCAGTAGGAAGTAGCATAGGATCACAATATCAGAGTTGAAAAGGCCTTAAGATTATCTTGTCCACCTGGACAGACAAGGAAGCCAGTGTCCTGAGAACTTGAGGGTGGTCAGTGGGAACCACCAATGGCTGCGGCACTCTGTGGAGGGCCTTGAGGAAAGCTGGTGCAGCATGAAATGTGGGGTTCTGAGTTGTGGAAACTGGTCTTAAACATCCTTCTCCTTGATATTTTTCTGATGAGTGACAGGTTCCCTGGCAATAGCTTTCTCCCTAAGCCTGGGAACCCCCCAGCTTGTCATGCTGGGCTCTCTCCTGATACCAGACTAAGGTCAATCTTAGAGCCCCACAGCTCCAAGTCTAGCTTTAGGGTCTGGTCTGGATGATCAGTTCACTGGCAAAGAAGGCTTTAGAACTGGGTTCAAATTCCAGTTTTGTCACTGAGTGTCTAGCATGAAAATAGACATCCTATATGGCCTCTGTGAAATGTAGACTATACCACACAGAGTGATGGGGTTGGTTAAAAGGAATGGATGGACAGAATTTAGCATGGTGCCTGTACATACCAGGCTCCATCATATATTAGTTTCCATCCTTTCTCTTAGAACTAGGGATGTATAGTTACACTCAGACTCTAGAATCCCTAGGAGAAGGAATTATTTCCTATATCACACTCAGCACAAACCAATTTTTAAAGATCTAATTCCCTCAGTGAAAAAGCAAAACAAGCCATCAGTTTAGGGTATACTTATCTGCTATAGTCTTATCTTCTTTGATTCTCTCAGGCTGTTTTCTTAGTCATTCATTTCAGTATGGCCTTCACAGATTAATGAAGATTAGAATACAACCAGGAATCAAGAGCAAGATTTTTACTAGTTTGGAAGCAGTTTTAATGGAGATGACAATGTTTATCAACTCAACACAGGTACCCCCAAAATACAAACCAAAATATCATCTTCAGCTGCATAGCAAATATGATTTAAGAATTTAACAATATTTGATCACAAGCGTAAATATAAGTCACCATAAATAAATGTAAATTCATTGTACAAAAATCCCCAACAACTCTTAATACAAATATGGTACATCTGACAGTTTCTGAAACAGAATTTCTTAAAACTTGTTAAAATCTAAGCTTTTTTATTCTTGGTTTTTAGACACATTTTAAAAAATCAAAAGAGGGACAGTGACAATACTAGGGAGGAAAGAATATTAAACTTGTCCAGTGTTCATAAATAAGCACTGCTGGCGAGCTGAGGAAATGGAATCTCTGCTGAAAGGGAAGACCTCAATTTACTGGGATCAGATCTCTTGAGGATAAAGTGACTCTTCCCAGAGGGTGAACTTCAGTGTTATTAAAGTGGGGTGGGAGAGATGAGCTGTTGAACTAGCAGTCTCATTAAATGGATGGTTCAGATCTCTGCAAAGCAATGGCCAAGGATTGAGAATGAACTTCTGAACTGAAAAGCTAATTATCTATTGGAAAGAGATAGCTAGGTACTGTTCCCAAACAGGACAGAGGACTTAAAAGATTTTGGAGCTTAGAGATTCTAAGTGGGTTTTGAAGGTGTGTTCTACCATGTAGTTCTGCCATGTGGTATAACCTCTCTCTCCTGCCTCTGGGATTCATCCATAGTTGTCAAGAGAAAAGAAGAAACCGGAACAGGAAGTGGCAGGTCCAGAGAGAAGGATTTGCCAGTTACCACTTTGAACCACCTTCCCAAACTATAAATGTGTTTTTCCATGGCTCAGAGGTAGCTCAAAGTCCAAGGTTGGCAGAATGGTTCCTCTACTGCAGTGGTTCTCAAACTTCAATGTGCACCAGTGTAACTCAGCTAGCTTGTGGAGAATGCTGATTTCCTAAATCTGTACTCAGAAAGCTCTGGTAATGGACACTTCCTTTGTTCTTCCTGAGTGGTTAAAAATGAACCATCTGGTTCACATTAACCATGTCTATTCACCTACTGTCGGGTAGAGAGTCATTATTATTCTTTTCATTTTCACTCTCTTCTTCCCTGGGCTGAGGAAGAAGTATTAAATGTCCTACTTTTTATGTTCTCAAGAAGCTCAGGGCCACAAGTGCCCTTTAGAGATGATGAACTCTGTATTGAGATATGTGCATCCCCAAGATTCCTCTCTTTGAAGGACTCACCACACTTGGTGAGAGAGACTGCAGAAAGTTTTGGTTCCGTCTGGAAAATGGAAATAAATATACCCCTGTGAGATTTGATTTTATACCTCAAAATCAAACTTGAGGAATATTAAGAGAACAGGAAGTTGAGAGGAAAAGATAAAATTTTCCAAGAATCTTTCAGCAGCTAGGACCAATGGAAGTTCTGATTCCCTAAAACAGGACTTCCCTTTGGGGTATATCTTGGAATTCAAGGCTTGTTGTCAAGTAGTACTGTTACTCCTAACCTCCCCATTCTCAAGATGATTTTGGCTTCTGTTAAAATAACCTGATAATATTTTCTTTCTTGTGGGAGTTTTCCTTGAGAGATTCTGTGGCAAGAAGTGGTCACTCATTTGGTCACTGGCTAATGCTGTGGGTGGTACCATGGCTGATTTCCTCAGTGTCGCATCCCCTATGTCCATCACCCTGTGTGGCCCAGTGCTTAAGCAATAAAGGAGCCATCTCATCCCCAAGTTGATGAGATGCTTAAAAGCTTTCTGATTGGGGCTATAGAATTCCTGGCCGTGTTCAGCGATACTGCTTCCTTCCAGAGCAGGCCTGACCACCTTCCTAACCCAATCTCCACCTCAGTAGGAGACAGTTGTGGAAGCATGTCTGGCTTTTCTCTGGGACTTGTCTGAGAAGGGAGAGTCAGGAAGGGGCTTGGGGAAGCCTATGAAAGGCCAGGCTAACACCATCTGTTGTTGTGCTACACTAGATCCTCTTCCTGGTTGTCTGCAGCTCTTGGCACCAGGTCCAACCATACTCTAGGTGGGAGAATCCCTAACATCCAGAGCAGGAGAAGGTGCCACCAGAAACTGGAGGGAGGGAGCCAGAGGAGCTGAAGAAGCCAGGAACCTACTGCACCACCATTAGACCAGGCCCACACACCTCTGGCATGGCCATACTCTTTTCTTTAGTTTCTAAGACTTCAGTCCTGGGGGCACTGAGAAGGAAGTCACCAGCTTGTGGGGAGGTCTTGAGAAGCAACCACAGATGGTGAGGATGGTTGAATGGAGAAAGGACAAAAGTAGGAATTCTGAAATACAGTCGAGGGAAAACAAAAAGAAAGCATACACTGCCCTGCTCTTTTTTCTGTTTGTTTTTCATTTACACAATGGAACCCACCATGGAGATGTCATGGGAGAGCATGCACGAGCCCAGCCCCTGGGAGTGGTGCAGACGTGTATGGGGAGGTTCTTATTTGCTTCCAGGTCCCCCCGACACACTGTCCAGTTGGACCCTAATGCAGGCTGACTGTTGCTTTCTCTCCTGCTTCTCCTCCTCCTCCAGGTGGAGGTCTGCAGCCCGTCTGCCTAGCAGGTGGTGGCCAGGGACTGGTGGATGGGTGGCTGAAAGCAGCGCACGTGCTCCACAGTGGAACTGTCTGTCTCCACGGACTTCATGTACTTGTTCAGGATGGCAAAAACCTCGTTATTCAAGATCTGGTACTTCCTGATCCGGTCGGCCATCTTCTTCAGGGGCTGCAGACAAGGATGCTGAGGTTAGTGTGAGAGGAAAGGTAGAGAAGCAAAGGGAGAGTAGGAAGGATTCAGGAGGTTGGGGTCCAGGTTCCTGCTATTTCAATGGTCATGCGACTCTCTTGCTTAAAGGACTTCTGTGGGTTCCCAAATCAAATGCTAAAGGCCATTAAAAGCCTTTGCAAGTTTCAAAACTTACTTCAAAGTTACCATAATCAAAACAGTGTGGTACTGACAATAAAGACAGCCATACAGGACTGGGGGTGTCACTCAGGGGTATAGCACTTGCTTAGCATGCATGAGGCCCTGGGTTCAATCACCACCACTGGGGAGGAAAGCAACGTAGGCCAATAGAGTCCCCAGAAATAAATCCTTGCACATATGATAAAATGATTTTTAAAAAATAATATATTTTTTTGTAGATGGATACAATACCTTTATTTATTTGTATGTGGTGCTGAGGATCGAACCCAGCGCCTCACACATGCTAGGTGAGTACTCTACCACTGAGTCATAACCCTGGCCCCTAAAATGATTTTTTTCACAAGGGTGCCAATACTATTTGAAGGGAATAGGACAGTCTTTAGTATTAGAAACACTGGACATGTGTATGCAGAACAAAAATGTTGGAACCTTAGCTTATACCTTATTTAAAAATTAGCTCAAAAGGGATAAAAGTTCTAAAAAATAAAAGCTAAAACTATAGGAATCTTAGAAAATATAAGCGTAAATCTTCATGAAATTGGAATTGGCAATGTCTTCAATATGACATCAAATAGATGGTGAAAGAAAAGAAAAATTGGCTACATCAAATTGAAAACTTCTGTGAATTCAGGTACATGACCAACGCAGTGAAAGAAGAGGCATGTATCATGGAACAGGAGAAAATCGTGACAAATTGTATTGTGTAAAAGGGTTTATATTCATAATATATGAAGAACTACAGCTCAAAAAAACAAAACAAAACAAACGAAAATAACCCAGTTAAAGGGACAATGGAATTGGAGTTTTTCTAAAGAGACATTAACAACGTGAACACAGTACCAAGCATTATGGAAATGCACATAAACACTACAATGAGCTACCACTTCATGCCCATGAGCAGTTAATAAAAAAAAAATTAGAAAATAAGAACCTGCAACTCTTGTGCACTGCTGGTAGGAATATAAAATGGTACAATTGTTATGGAAAGCAACACAGCAGTTCCTCAAAGCTAAACAGAATTACTATATGATTCAATAATTCTACTTCTGGGTATATATACTCAGAAGAACTGAAAGAAGGGACTCAAACATGTATTTATACACCTGAGTTCATAGCAGCATGGTTCACAATAACCAAAAGGAAAATGCAACTTAAGGGGTCCAGCAGTAGGTTTTTGTTTTGGATCAGCAAAATATGGTGTATAGATGCAGTAAAATATTATTCAGACTTAAAAGAAGGAAATTGACAGCTATGACCTGGATGAACCTGGAGGACTTGATGCTGAGTGAAATAATCCAGTCACACGAGGACAGAGTGTGTGTGTGTGATTCTACTGCATAAGGTACTTAGATTCATAGAGATGGAGTGGTCTTGGCAGGGACTGGGGAATAATTTTTTAATGGGCACGGAGTTTCACTTGGGGAAAATGAACAAGTCCTGGATGATGCACAGCCTGAGTGTACTTCATCCCTTTGAACTGTATACTTAAATGGTTACAAATGTACATTCTATACTTATTTTACCACAATTCTTATAATGCTCTTCACAAGGACACTTCTGCCCCTTTTTTCTCTCATCTGGTCCCTGGTCTCCATGTTTGTTCTCCACATCCTCTGCACACCTCTGTGCTGTAACTGTTCCCTCTTTCTAGAATATTCTCCTAAGCTTTGCACCCCATTGGTTGTCCTCATTCTGGACTCAGGGTAAACAGTGCCTCACATGAAGTCTTCTGCAGCCTCTCCTTCTATGTCCCCTCTGCCTACTCTAGAGGGTTCTTTCCTCCAGCAGTCCTGCCTACCCCAGGTCACACTGTTCCATCCCAGTGAGAATCTGGTGTCCAGTGAATGGACACATGGTTTCTGTACCAGCAGAGTCTGCCTCCGGGAGGGAAGGAGTCTAGCTCTGCCCTTTGGGTGGCCTCATGCACCTCAGTAGGTCATAAGCAGGTAGCCCATGGCCTCCTGCAGGCAGGCCCACAGCTGCTGAGGGTCTCTGTGTAGCTGTGGTGTGGGGAGTGGGCCTACATGTGCAGCCCCCACCCCTCTTCTCTGATGCCAGCCTGACTGCAGGCCACCTCCCAGGCCCTGGCACAGGCCTGCTCACCACATTCTTAATGATCTCGTCCTTCCCGTCCTGCCTCTGTACTTTCAGCAGGTGGTAACAGAAGTCGAATAGGTCAAAGCGACGCTGCTGGCCCAGCAGGACAATGATGGAGCAGCCAGCCCAGTTCAAGCCATCTCCGAAACACTGCCTGGAGAGGGGAGAGGAAGCAGCTTGGTGAGCAGCAGGGGAGGAGGGGCCCCACCCTTGGCCAGCTGGTGAGCAGGACCATCTCTGGGCCAAGATCCTTAATCTGTAATACGGGTTCAAGGGGAGCTGTGAGGGTGGGTTTATTTGTTCCAGGGACTATGATTATAAAATAGGCCCTTCTGACTCTAAGGAGGTGTTGATCCCAGTGAAGTAACAAAAATCAGCTTTGAAGAAGAGATGAATTTACAAGGAAAACCCAACTGGCCCTTGAGACTTAAGTGGTTGGTGATTTCAAGCAAGTGAAAGGAGAATCTGTCTTGGTTCTGTGGGGGGAAAGCCCATTTCAAATGAAGAGACCAACTGGACACACTGGGCTGAAGAGGGGACAGGGTGTGCTGGGAGGAGGCTGTGAGTCCCTTTGGCTCTGATAGAGCTCTGACTGCAGGGCCCAGCTCTCCAAAGGAACATGGGCAACGCAGACAGCTGTGGGGATGTACCCTCTGCTCTTGACCTGAAGCAGCAGCCCAGTCTGCTGGGGAAGCTTTCTCAGGCCCCCCATACTTTTTCTTGGCTCCAGAGGGACAGGCCATGTCACCTTCCCCAGCACTGGCCTTTACGTGGAGTCGGTGAGTGCAGGAGGAACCAGGCTCCCTTTCTGTCTTCTCTGAAGGCAAGACTGGGTTACTATGATAAGGTCTGCATTTTCCCCAAGTACCAGTTTTGTGTGTTGAGGTGGGAGTGAGTGAGGTTTTTAGTTTTCAATTTGTATTTGTGTGTGTGTGTGTGTGTGTGGTGTGTGTGTGTGGCGAGGGGATTTGAGCCAGGGCCTCACACGCCCTAGGCAAACCCTGAGTCACTAAGTCACATCCAGCCTGACAACGAGGTTGTCACTCAAACCCTCATTGGGCTTCTGCCTGCACATTCACGCTCTCTCACCCCACTTCTGCTTCCAGCCATCTGCTGCCTCTCCTGGAATGTCCCCTGCTTCCCTTTTCAATCCAAGTCCCAGGCCCTCTTGGAGGGAATTCTGGTTCTAGCCTGTGAATGAAAGTCTAACGTCCCACTCATTCCCATGCTGAGGCATCTGTCACAATTGCTGCAAAACAACCTCATTCAATGGACTTCACCTCCGTTTTTCTCGCCCCCTTTGTGGCCACCTGAACTCCACGAGGCCAGAGTTGTCCACTTTAACTGAGCACAGCTGTGTGCCCAGTACCTGGCATGGTGACCAACCCACTTGGTATGACAGTTGTTGGCCACTTTGGCCCCTGCCTTTCTCACTGGGTTGTAGCAGCCCCATGGCTCATAGGGAGATGGGCAGGTTGGTGGTGTCCCTGCCTCCCTGCGGTACTCACTCAGCTGTGAACTCGTTGGTCCCCACGGGGATGCAGTAGACGAACTGCATGGCGCTCCATAGCCGGTGGAACTCCACACACTCGTCCACGTGCATGACGCCATTGGTGGGTGGCGGGCCCCTCCAGATGGGATCCTGCAAGTAGCTTCGAATGCGGGTCAGGATGACCTCGAACATGGACAGGCCACAGCACAACCGCTCCTTGGTCAGCAGGTCACCCTCCCGAGCGATGGCAATTTGCTGGGAACAGAAGTTTACATAAACCTTGTATCTACATCCAAGATCCCGTCTGTCTCTTCTTATCAGAGAGTCCCAAACACTGGAGCTGGCAGTACCTGGAATTCATCCACCAGGACTGATGTCCTGCCTTGGGCTAAGTGTATAAACCCAAGTGCAACAACAGTCTCGTGGTGAGTTTTACTTGTGATAAGTGAAATCCAGAAACTTTTTGGGAGGAATGATTTTTAAAAATTCTGACCTACCCACATAATAAAATGTTAGGTAGCTATTGGAAGTCTGAGATGATTGTTAGTATGACTTCACGGTTGCTACAACCAGTTCATTACTTAGAGCGTGTAACACACCAGGTTCTGTTCTGAGCGCCTGCTGCATACTGACTATCCAATCCCATGAGGTAGACATGATTATACCATTACACAGAGGAAGAAACTGAGGCTCAGGCAGTCCCTGTGGGGTAAAGCTGGGATTCCATTCCTGATGGTCTGTATCTAAAGGGCACATTGTGATATGAATTCAGTGAGTTGTACAAGTGACATCTATTATAACCCTACTAAAATACATCAGCCCACAATCCCAGAGACAGACAGAAGTATATGCATGTAGAAAACATTTTAGAAAGATTAAAATCAGTTGTGGGGGCATTCTTTACTTTAAATACTTGTGTGCAGATGAATATGCTAGAAGGAGCATATGTTAGTCTTTTAAAATTTGCCACTGACTTCACAGAATTATTTCCTCTAGTTAGAAGTTCTTCCTTGGCAATTGCAAATGATCTCTATTAATAATTTACATTGGTTTCTTATCTGAGCCCGGGGCTTCTGTGCATCTAAAAGTCAAATAGCTAACAGGCACCTCAAAACACATTACAATATCTGTTTTATACAATATGAGTAAAAATATCTGGGGTAAAGGTGCTAAAAGCCTTCTGCAAAGCGAGACAAATATTAAAATCTAAAGCCAAAATAAGGTACCCTAGACTGGGGAACAGAGCTAAAGGGAGGTGGCTTCTGAGATGGAGCAATCCACAGGGACTCATGGGTCAGCTCCCTCATGGGACGTTTCCAGACAGCCCAGGAAGCACCTGCCTGACCTCACTCTGTGAGCTCTCTCCCTGGAAGCCCCTAAAGAGGGCAGCCACCAAGTGAACCTATGGAAGGGAATAAATCAGGAAACACCAATGTTGGAGCCTGCTATGAATATGGGCCACAAGTATGGTTGTCATGACAACTGCAGTCAGGGTTTTTTGTTTTTGTTTTTTTTTTAAACTCGGGGGCACTCTGCTACTGAGTTGCATCCTCAGCTACTGAGTTGCATCCTTAGCCCCTCTTATTCTTTTATTTTGAAATAGGGTCTTGTTGAGTTGCTCAGGCTGATCTCCAACTTGAAATCCTCCTGCCTCAGCCTCCCAAGTAGCTGGGATTAAAGGGGTGTGCCACCACACTGGGCTATGACAACCACAAAGTGAAAGACAGCTAGGCAAAAGATGAACTGGAGAAGGGTTTCCCAGCATGTTTTTTAATTTCAAAAGTGAGGGAGCTTTGATTCATGGGGGCTTGGCTTGACTCTGCAGGCAGACATAGCACTCGAGCAGAGGGGTGACCACTCAGGTTGCTACAGTTAGCTAGAAGGAGCACTAAAAATACCCTGAACCCTATGCTCTATTCTGTTCCTATTTTCTTTATTTGTCCTTATTCTGTTCTCTTTGGTCCCCAAAAGGGCTTTCACATCAGAAAGCCTGCCTGGTACAGGGGAGATGCTCGGTAAATAAAGGACCCAAATTTGTACTCAAGTCATTAACATTCTCTTCAGTAAATTAGTTAGAAAACCAGAGCTCTCTGTTAATCTACTGTGGATTTGGTTAGCCTGAATCAGTCCTCAGCGACTGACAATCCTGGTAGGGGGAACTAGAAAAAGTGGCAACTGAATTAATCAATCTGGAGGCAGTGTTTGAACTCAGGTGGTCTCACCCACTACAGTCAGTGAAAGGTGCCTCACCCCTTTCCTTTGAAAGTATGAGAACCCTTCCAGTTCTTTCTGTGAACTCTGAAAGTAATACACAGTCACTGGGTTAAATTTGGAAAAACATTTTTTAGAGGTATAAGAAAGAAAATTAAAATTCCCTATAAACCCCATTGCCTAGAAATGAACTTTTAAAAATACATTGCTGTATGATTTGTGTTCACATGTGCGTATGTACATACATAATTAACAATATTTCAATGATGTGATTATTGCTTTTTTATCTGAATATATAGGTAATTTAAAAACTAATTTCCTTCGATATTTTCAGTAACATGAGTTTTTTGATGGCTGCACAACATCGCCTTTGATATACCTACTCTATTTAGTTCTCTATTCTTCTTGGTAATTTTAAATTTTCTACAACTTTCCCTTGTTGCAGACAATTCTAAAGCAATCACCCTTATGCAAAAAATTTTGTGACCCCATCTATGCTCATTTTGTTAGGAAGGAGTCTAGTGATAGGAGGGTCCAATATCTTAAGAGGCTCTTGCTCCACAGTGGCAAATGAGCCTCAAGAAAAGCCAAACCATGGTACATCTACCTGGGTCAAGCCGATTTCTTGTCCCCTGGTCAGTGCTATCATTCAGAAAAGTTCTTCACCAACGTGAGGGGTGAAAAAGAGTACTTCATTCTTTGAATTTGCATTCTGCTGATTATTGGTAATACTAAATCCTTGAACTATGTTGGTATTATAGAATTTTTTGCAGTATTAGGGATTGAACTGAGGGCTTTGTACATGCTGGGCAAGTATTGTACCACTGAACTACATTCCTGACCTTTTTAAAAAATTTTATTTTGAGACAGGGTCTTGCTAAGTTGCTGAAGCTGACCTTGAACTTGTGAACCTCCTGAGTAGCTAGAATTACAGGTGTGTGCCACCATACCTGGTGGCATTATGTTTTTATATTTTAAGTTTTCTTTCATGCCACGTTTTCTTTTGATATATCTACCATTTTTCTTTTTGCATTGAAAAAGTGCTTTAAAGATAGTCTGATGCAAATACTCCAGTCTGTGGTTGGGTGCTATCTATGTGGGAATGTGTTTATCATTGCTCTTATCCTTTTTTTTTCTTTTCTCCACAGTGGGGTTTTTTTTTTCTTTTCCTCTGAAATAATTTCTGCATTTAGTGTCCTTTGGAAGAGCATGAGATCTCAATATTCTTTATGGGACCCTTTATGCTTTTTGGAATTCTTATATTTTTTGCTCATTATAACAATCAAGAAAAGCAACTCAACATAATAGTGCTGGCCAATGAACCAGATCCTCTAAATTTGTCCTAGAAACTAATGCAATGCTGTTCAGCCTTCTTTGCTTTAAATTTGCCACGTATTTCCTCTGTTGCTGACTAAATGTGAGTTTGAGCAAAGGAGAGACCCCAGCTAGCTTGGAAGTTAATATTTTGTTAACTTTGGATTCTATGGGATGGCTAAATTTTATTTTTAAAATTTTTTTATTAACATGCTAATTGCACCCATGAAGGGGATTCAGCTAGGCATTTCCACACGTGCACACTGCATGCAATGATCATGTCCATCTATCCTTCTCCCACCCTCAATCCCTGCCACTCCTCGACCCTCATAATCACTATTCTACATTCAGGTTGAGGTATTTTTTTTGTTTCTAAGTTTAAGAAATAGAAGACTTATAAATCTGGCATTTCCTCTCTCACAGAAGTCTAGGCTTTTGTTTGTTGAATACTCATTTGACAAATTGAGATTTCTATCAGTCCCAAGGAAATGGCATTCACCAGAACAGGGAAGGAATTCGCAGTCCCCCAAGTGAAAACACATGCCAGGCCCTGGGCGGAGGGGCTGGATTCTTGGAGGATGACACCAGCAGAGCAGCAGACACCCTGCCCTGCTGCCGACTTGGGGGATTTCTCCCTAAAAGGAAATGGTTTTAGAGGATCTCTCCGCTCAACTTCTGAGGGCCAAGAAGGAAAACGTGCAGCATCTGAATTCTGGGGCGAGTTCAAGAACCCAAGTGCCACTGAGCTTTGAGTCCTGTTTTCAGCAGGAGCTTGGTGGCATGCAGGGGGACCTGAGAGGGTGGCTTCATCATTGTGACACTTGGACAGATGGGGCTCTGCAGTCCCATCTGCCTGGTTGTGGCAGAAGAGAGACCACCTTCTGCCCCCTGCTGAGGATGTGGTTCCTTCTGACCTCGGTGCTAACCTCAGATAGGAATGTGAGTCCAAGAGTGGACTTTAGTCCTAAATCTTCTCAACAGTGGTATCGGCTAGCAAAACAAACCATCCTGGCTTTGACCTGCTGTGGTGTCCTGTTACTCTTCTTTTTAAACCCTTCTCCTGATTGCCCCCCAAATGTAAAGCTTGCTTAAATCAAATTGAAGGGAAAAAGAGCATGCTTCTGGTTGCCCATTTCCCATCCGCTTCCTTCCTGCCTCCTTCGGAGTCTATGAATTCTCTGAAGGAAGGGGGCCTGTCTTATTCATCTCCATGTTCACAATAACTGGTATTGGGTTTTAAAAATGAATTTTAATTACAGAACTAACATCTGAGCCTATTCACCTTTGAAAATTCTAGAACATTACAGCTAAAGTCTCCACTTGACTCAATCTGTCTCCATCTCTCTTCAGAGGTTGCCTATGATGAACTAGGTATATCATTCCAGATACCTTCAGGAAAAGTGTTACTCATATGGTTTGGGTATGTGCATTGTTTAAAAAAAATAGCACCATCCTGTGTGAGCTGGAGCCCATCTTGGTTTATCCACCCAACCATATTTAAGGTCTATCCACATTGATAGATACGGCCAGATCTAATGTTTCCTTTTTATTATTGTATATTAAATAAATGCTGAGTATACTACTGTGCAGCATTTTAGGTGGTTAAAACACCTTCATGCAGTTGATGCTTTTTTACTGATAGACATCTACGCTTTAGCAAACAATTTTACCATAAGCATCTTCTGTTTCTGGGAGAGTTTCTCTAGCAAAAATATCCACAAGTGAAGCAAGGACTCACAGAGTGTGCAGTCTTAATTTTGCATGTAGTGGAATTCTTGATGCCTTACAAGGGCATGATAGACCCTTGTTTAAATGATCTAGCTTCCTCCTTTCTTGGCAGGGCACAGGATACAGGGTGAGGAAGAAAGAACTGACTTGAGAGTCTGCAAATCTCATCCCAGACCTGTTCCTGCCACTAACCGGCTTTGTGGTATTGGACACTCTCTTCCCTCCTCTGAGCCTCAGTTTACCTATCTGTAAAGGGAGGAGGTTGAGCCTGATGCTCTGGTCCCCAGGGCTTGTGATAATAACGGTCATACCTGGGGCGTCCCCAGGCGCTCAATCAGGGGGACCAGGTGAAGCGGGGCATACTTGGCTTCCAGGCGTTTCATCCGGACTTCTAGGCGTTCTCCCTCTGCAAAATGAGCAAATGAGCAGACACCAGATTTAGGCCACGGTGGGAGATTGGGAAGGAGAAGCTCCCAGGGGACTGGATGATGTGTCTGTATTCCAAACCTTGAATGAAACAGGTAGAACTTTCTCCTTGGTTCTGGAAGCTGATTAGGAATCACTACAAGGAAATGATTTCTGTAAGCTGTGTCCAATAATGAATCATGTTCCCCGTGAAGAGGTGAGTTCCTTGCCACTTGAGGAATTTAAACCAAGGATAGTTAGCAACATACAAGGGGTCTAGAGGGAACAAAGCCTAGAGTTTTGTTCCCAATTATGTGATTCTATGATTATTCCATAGGTGTCCAAATATGACCACCTCTCTTACTGACTGCAGATCTGAGGTCACTGGGCTTAAGAAGTGATCATCAAGTTCAAAGGCAAGCTTTTAGCGTTAGTGTTTCTTACCCTTGATGTAGACTCTGGGCAAGATGTTTTGGAAGGGTGCAGCATGGAGCAGATCACAGACTTCCTCCTGAGACTGCAGGGATGGAGGGAAAGAAAAAAATTTAAAATCAGAATTTTCTTTTCTAAAACCTTGAGCACTAAAGTCAGCCAGACAGGGGTTCAAATTCTGGCTCATCTACTAATTAGCTGTGTGATCTTGACAAATTACTTAGCCTCTCTGAATCTATATAATGATCTATAAAATGATGAGAACAATACTTTTAATGGTCGCTGTGAGGATTAAGTGAGAGAATGCATAACCTGGTAGCCAAGTCCCAGGCACATACTGAAATCTCAGTACATTTTTACTATACTCTTTTTTTTCTTTTAGTTTTTATTTATTTATTGGTTCATTATAATTGGGTACCAATAGTGGAATGTGTTGTTGCATTCTCATACATACACATAACAATATAATGAGGATGAATGATGGACCCCAGACTTCCTGTCTGGTTGTTTGGGAAGTCTGCAGGATTAAAGAAGGTGGCTGGGCTAATCCTCCCATCTATAAATCCGGAAAGACTTGTAAATCCCTGTATCAGATTGGTTTGGTTATTTCCACACCAGATCCCAACTAGCGAGAGAAGAGAAACTATTACCCAGGTCAGGCAAGGCTTTGATGGGGACTAGTCAAGCAGCAAAGTGAGCTTCAGTGCAATAAGTATGATTCGGGCAAAACAGAAGACAGTATAATGAGCTTATTGCTCTGGGGCTGGCTCATGGGCTCATGATCCCAGGATTTTCAGAGCACGAGGTGGGGAGAGAGCCAGAGCAGCCAATGGTCCACCTGAGCTTGCTTTCCATCTTGAGCGCGTGGGCACTGGGGTGAGGGAAGATCCAGGCTCCATCCTATTCTGATACCACTTCCTTCCTTCTATTTGATTTGGGGTATAATTTTGCTTTTTCTCCAGTTAAGGTGGAAGCCTAAATTCTCAGCTTCTTACCTATATTCCTTTCTAAATATAAAATCCAGGTTATCTTCCCATACCTCCAGCATGAAGAGCCCATTCTTCCATGTGCAGCCAGTCCACTTCTGGACAACGCTAATGACTGGACATTGGTTTGGTATAAGCCGAGGCTGCCTCCCGCTCGTTTCCACCCAGCCCTGGTCCCACAGAGCAGCACTGCATGTTTCTCTAGGCAGCAGCTTTTCCTTCTCTCCTTCCCTTGAGGCTGAGCACCTTGTTAGAAGGAGACACCTCTCTCCACTCCCCAGCCTTCCCTTTCCTTCTCAGCAAACAGGAACGTTGCACCCAGGTACACCACCCCATGGCACAAGGGCTCTAGCCAAGATCACCAAGGCTGCTTGGCCATCCCTTAAATGCTGGTTTTCTTTTTACTCTACCCACTTGGTTTATCTCGCCAACTCCCAAGATGTGACACACCGTTCGTTACCTGTGACTCACCAAGTCTGTCTTTCCACCCTGATTTTTCTGCCAAGTTCCAGACATGAATACTCAACTCCTTGCTTGGATATCCCATTTCTAAACCCGACCTTGACTAGTCACCTGGGAGTCCCTGCTCACAGAACGGCACACTCATTGACTCATCTGCCCACGCTTAAGCCTGGGGCTCGTCATCTTCTTCACCTCCTAAGACCAGCCAGTCCGTGTCCTGGTGGTTCTTACATTTCTTAATTCTTTCCATATTGACCACTGCAATACCATGATCTCCTTACGGGGAGGGATGGGTCTCCATGTTTGCCTCTTATTCTCAGAAATAACATTATTATATGCCTAGCACATGATATTAACTGAATTATTCTTACCCATTAAATGTTTCTTGGATGTATAAAATTACTTGTGTCTGTGACAGTCCTCTACGTTTGAGCTTAAGGCTCTCACGTCTGTCCACTCGTTCACCCAACAAAAACTCATCGAGCACTGGGCACTATTCTAGGCTTTGCCAATATGCTGTTGAACAAGTTAGACTAGATCTCTGCCCTTCCTGGAATTTAAATTCTACCTGATAGACATATATAAACAAGTAAACAAATGATGATTTCAGATAGTGGTAAAATAGGCTAGAGGAGTAAACTGGGAATGAGGAAGGATGCTTGCAAAAAATCTTTAGGAGGCAGTATAATATCTGAATAGAGAATGCAATGAAGTGAGGAAGCTCGCTGAACAGAAAGGGCGTTTCAGTTCAAAGGCCCTGTGGCAGGGAGTCAGCTCGGCAATAGTGAGGAAAGAAATCATAGTACACAAAGCAGGAGGCCTTAAGGGTAGGGAGCAAACAAACCATGTGGGCCCTGGTAAGCAGGGTACTAAGTCTAAATCTTTTAAATATAAGGAGGAGCTACTGGAGTTTCAGTTGTTCCAAGCAATGTTCTAGAACACACAGCCCCACTGCCAAGTTTTTCCTTTCTCTCTTCCAAAAATTTCAGTTGCTCCTAGAAATGTCTTGCTCCTAGAAGGTTGCCCGTTGCATGAATTATCAACTTTGGATTCTGTTAATATCCGTTGATCTTGGGAACCACTTCAGAGGGCCAGAAAAAGAAGGTTCCGGGTCCTCTGCAACAAAAACAAAGTGGCTGCTTTTCTCATTTTACATGATGAGCTTCTGCTTCAGATTTCTTTTGAGGAGACAAATGCTTCATTTACCCGCTCTGAACCCCTCCCCCACATTTGCAAACTGCAGGTCCAGAGATTTCTGGGGGTGCTTTGAGCTGGTGTGCTTCCTGCATGTTCCTGATGATGCCATTTGTCCCAAGGAGAGAAGGATGAGGTCTCCTAAGAGGTGGGGAAGCATTTCCCTGGAAGGCCCTGGAGAGCGGACGGGTCATTTGTATAATGAGGCGGCGGGCTGCACACTCCACAACACCTTTTGTGGACGGTGTCTGTCTGGCATTCATTAGCTGAGATCATTGCCGCTGATAAACACCGCCAGTGGGAAGCACACAAAGGCCCGTGTGAGGAATAGGAACAAGCTTCCATTGTGGGAGCCTGTGCTATGGCCGACCTCCTCTGTCTCCTCATTATCTTAAAGAGGCCACACCCAGGGGATCGTCCACTCTGCCCAGGAAACTGCAGGCCACCCTCTGCTTGGAAGGGTCCTTACTTGGCCTCTGAAGCCCACTCAGCACTGGTTCCCTTCCACTCCTTGTCCCTGTCCCCCTATCTCAGCTCTGTTAGTCCAGCCAAGGTAGCTTTTTGTCAATCAAATGGGCTGTCTGTGTCTCCTTTAGGGAATCCTTGCCTTGCTAGCTCTCTTGCTTCTCTGTCTCTCTCTTTGGAATGCTCCCTTAACCCATCTCTCATTCCTACTCTTTTTTTTTTTTTTTTGGTACTGGGGAATTGAACCCAGGGACACTTGACCACTGAGCTAATCCCCAGCCCAATTTTGTATGTTATTTAGAGACACAAGCAACTCTCACTGAGTTGCTTAGGGCCTCGCTAAATTGCTGAGGTTGGCTTTGAACTCCCGATCCTCCTGCCTCAGCCTCCCAAGTGGTGGGATTACAGGCGCGTGCCACCGCGCCCATCTCCTCATCCCTACTCTTTTGCTTAGCGAATTTCCTTCTTTCAGATCTCAATTCAAACATGTTTCCAGAACACTTCCTGGACCCCCCAATACCTCCTGTCCAGGTAGGTTCCTTTGTTAAATGTCCTCAGAGAAGCAAATTCTTTTCCTTCTCAGCATGTGAGCTCAACCTGTATCATACATTCCTATATGGGACAATTTGACTAATATCTACCTTTCTCCACTGGAATTTAACCTAAAGTAGAAACAAGGTTCCTTTCTCACTATATTTTATTCCCAAAAGTGAACACTCTACCTGGTATACAATAAATGCACAATAATCATGTGGAATGAAACTTGGGTGTCTGGCAGGTAAGAGAATGGAGAGAATAGAATCTCTATCTTGTGTCTTCCTGCACAGGCCTGGATGTTTTTCCTTCTTATTGAGGCAAGTATTTGCTCTTCAACTTTACTGATTACTCTGTATGAACTTCATGATTTTTTTTTTTTTTTTTTTTTTTTTTTTTT